>AWWV01006422.1:0-13333 GCA_001974805.1 Corchorus capsularis
AAGATGAATTGGCTATGAATTTTCAAAGTTTCTGAATTTTTTGAACTATATGGTGCGATAAGAACAAGATGAAGTTTGATGGATTAAAACGTGATGAATGATGTATAGAAGGATAGATTTACCGATTGAAGATGACAACCTATGCTCTGATTACCAATTGATACGAATCTATTTGTATTAGATTCAAATCCACCCTTTGAATATCCACCAAAGTTGACTTGAACTTCTTCAACTCCTAGACTTGTATGTCGATGACCTTCACAAAGCTATCCCTCCTCTTTCGTCGGCCTTAAGCACTCAATTAGACCTGCAATTGAATTCTCAAGATCACAAGATTCACAAACAACTAAGTTATCTCAACCTAATTGCTTGCTAGGACTCTACAAGATGAAGAACCCTAAGTTTGCTCAAACTAGAACAATGAAGCCAAAGAAATCGATATGGGTATAAACCTCTCAACTTTATTGATTAACTTGACTTATGTTTACAAGAGATAGAAGAGCCCTTATATAGGGGAGGAGTTGGCGCATACCTACTCCAAACCCGAATCCTAATCCTATAAGGGGCAGCAATACATAAAGGAAGGAACAAGGAAATAGCCTACTCCTTGTCCTACTAGGAAAAGTAAATAACATTACATAATTAAGCAAGGATTGGACTTAGTCAAACAAGGCCCAACCCAATGTCTTCTAGGCTAAATAAATAACTAATCTAAGATAGAATAAAAGCCCCAATGGCCGAATTACACAATGCTAAGCCTAATGCTCATCGATGGATAACATGGTACACACCATGGAATCGTTTGGAATATTCCTTGGTGTGTGGTCTTCAAATCGGCCCAATGAGTCTTCAATGGTCTTCAATTCTTCAAGATGAGATCTTATAAAGCCCACTAAAGCTTCCTTAAACCTTTTAGTCCGAGCCCTTGTTATTGGACCCAACGGTATAGTTAAAGGATCATGTGGCCGGGCATGGCCGAGTCATGTGGCCGGGCATGGTCATGTCGCGTGGCCGGTGATGGCCGGGCATCTCCAAGTCGCGTGGCCGGTGATGGTCGGGCATCTCCAAGTCGCATGGCCGGTCACAAGTGCTTCCATCTCCAAGCTCCTCCAAGCTAGCATCGATGTCAACTCCATGATCTTCATTGGCTCCAATGTGTCCTCTAAGCCATGATAAGCCTTGGCGCATCACCTTTCCTAAGGACCTCTCACACCAAGATTGATGTTTTTGATGGTTCATTGACGATGGAGTTTGATGGTGATGTTATTCATCCTAAGATTTCATCAAATTTATCTTTGAAAACTAATGATTTTGTTTGTATAGTGGAAAAGTGGGTAAAGAAAGAGTTAGGTACAACATCTTCAACCATGACAAGTGAGAAACTTTCAAAATGGAGACAAAGGATTACAAGCTTTCGACAACGTAAGGATGAGAATTTCCACCTAGCTTGGGAGAGATTCAAGAAACTTTGTGCCGATTGCCCTCAACATGGCATTTCACAACAAGTTTTGATCGAGTGCTTCTATCAAGGATTTGAAGTCGATGACCAACTTCTTGTGGATAGCATCAACAAAATACCCTTGTGTGATCGTACTGTGAAGGACTCATATGAAGCATTGGAAGCTTTGACTCAAGCAATTGCACCTCCAAGTTGGATCAAGAAGAAGAACAAAGAGAAGCTTGGAGAAAGAGGCAAAATTTCCAACAACACGCGCGAAGATGTCAACAAGGAATTCAAGGAAACTCGAGAGAAGTTACTCAAGATTGATGGAGCCATAATTGAACTTTTCAAAGCCATGAGTGACACTCTCAACATCACCGTGGAACTTTTGAAGGAGCACACTCAATGTTCCTTCACCAATGGAGAATAGCCCACGAGGATGTCTAGCCAAAAACAATAAATGAAGGCGCTGATTGGGAGGCAACCCAATACACTAACATCTATCCTTTTCTTTTGAATTTTCTTTTTTTTTCTTAGTTATAGGTCATTTTTCATTTTCAATTCAAGGGAATCAATCAAGCAATGGAGACAAGGAAAGGAAGCACACATGAAGAGCAATTGGAGCTTACACTTTGCAAAAATAGAGAAGCTTTCTTGAACTTAAATCTCATTTAATTTCCTATGTTTGATTGATTGATTGATGCATATCAATTAATTTTCTTGGATTGAATGTTTTTCCATGCATATTATCATTGTACAATTGTCTCATGCATCTCATACATATAGACTCTTAAGTGATAAGAACATAAGGTCAATCTTTTGATGGTCATCAAGTGGAATTTTTGGTGAAAATCAAGTGTTTTTGGATTGAAGAAATTTGGAATATGATAAGATTTTTGGATTGAGTTGAAGTTGGAATTGAGTTTGGTAGCAAAAATTGCAATTGGAAGCAAAAATGAGGAGTCAAGTCTGATCCCAACTGGGGCCCCATGTCGTAAGCCTGGGCACCCAGCTGGACAGCCCCAACGCCCAGCCACTAAGGCCAGCGCTGGAGGCCGACGCTGGCCGGGCGCCCAGGTGCTTTGCCTGAGCACCCAGCCAGATGGCTTAGGCACCCAAGTGCCGCGGGCTGTGCGCGAACAGGGCCACGCACCCATGCCCATGCCGAGCCCTCCAAAACTTACAACCCATCACCCATCTCAAACATTATAAATACCACCCAACACCCATTTCAAACCCTTCAACACCCACTTTCATCCAAAACCCGCTCAATTTTCTTTTCTCTTGTCTACATTCACATATTCACTCACTTTAATCTTCAAATTTCACTACTTCATCACTTACAAATCATTTCTTTCATCTTTCTATCACCTCAAACACTTACCCATTAGATTATCCAACACTTTTTCCATCAAATCCATCAATTCTTCAAATTTTCAAGTTTTGGGAAAGTGGTTGTTTTCTTTGGATTCTTGTTTGGAGTGATTAGAAAGGAGATAAGAGATAGTTTGGAAGATTGGAGCATTTTAGAGCATTGGGGAGTGCTACATTGGATCTTAAAGAAAGAATTTTTTAAGAAACCCTACAAGGTAACCTAGTGCCCACCAAGTGTTCGAGAAAATGTCAAGAAGAGTGAGAGCAAGAGCATCAACATCCCAAGCCGCACCAATTGAGGAGGATCCCGCAATAAAACCTTTCCTTAGTGTGCCGCCACCCATATTTGTTGATAATGAGTGTCAAGAGTGGTATGGAGCAAGATATCACAACTCTTTCATTATAGAAAAAGTGCTTCCAACCAACATTGATCAAGAACTTGGAGTTAGCCCATTGATTGTCAATAGAGGTTGGGGATCACTTCTTCAAGTAGATGGATACTACTATCCCAATTTGGTGAAGCAATTTTATGCCAACATGGACAAGGAGGGTGAAGGTTATGCCTACACCATGAACACAATGGTCAAAGGTAAGTACATTGTAGTTGATGAGGAATACTTCTGCCGTTTGCTTGATTTGAACAATGAGGGTAGTATGTTCTATTTTACTTATGTTAATGGAGAGCAAAGGACCGCCACCGAGAGCACATGGAAAAGGGATGGTGCTTTAAGGAGGTTTGACATTCCTCTTGGTATGGATAGCCAAGGGAATAGAGAGGTAAGAGTCAAGTATATGGAACCAAGTGGTAGACTTGTGTGTTACTTATTGCATTATAATGCCATTCATAGGAGTAGTAACAAGCATAAGTTTCGCATTGAAGACTTCTATGTTGTAGACAAGCTTTGCCATGGACTAGATCATTGTAATGGAATACCAATGGCTAGGTTGTTACTCTCAAGAATGTGGGAAGTGGTTCATTCTTCACATGAAGATAAGGCATTTGTTTTCCCATTGATGATTAGCAAGATTTTGGTCAATGAAGAAGTTGAAGTCGATGGTGAGTATTGCTTCAACAATGAAGACAATGTCATTGATGTGAATTGTTTAAGTCATTTGGGTTTAAGGAGGCGAGTTGTTGCCAATGAGGTACATTGGTATAATGTGCAAAGAAGGACTTATGCACAAGGACTTGAACAATCACAAGGGACAAGACAACCATCCTTGGAAGTTGATGAAGAAAATTTCCAAGAGCTTCCTATGAGAGAATTTCAACAACTCATGGTTCGAGAGATAAGGCAACATAGGAGTGAAATGAGAGCTTACATGGAGCTAATGGAGAACACCATACGTGATTCCATGGGCCAAAGGAGGCCAAGGAGAGGCCATTGATTCTTATCCTTAGGATGTCATATGTTATGAACTCTTTTATGTTTTGCATTATTTTTTATCATGACATTATGTTGGAGTTGAGTCGTATAGCTTCTCATCTGTTATGGCTCGGACCTTTTATGGCAGATATTGGTGCACAGACCCCTTTTTCTATAATTTTCAGAGAGAGAAAATTAGTATATGATCTATTCGAAGCTGCCACGGTATGAGAATGATGCATAATTATTTCGTATCGAGGAGTAGCGGCTGATCTACCTTACGGCTGGATAGATAAATGTTTGGATTTCTGCGATATTTTTTAATAGGAATTGTTGAATATCAAAAACTTATTACGCGAAATCCTATTCTTTTAGAACGAGTTGAAGGTATAGGTGTTATTGGTGGAGAAGAAGCAATAAATTGGGGTTTATCCGGCCCAATGTTACGAGCATCTGGAATCAAATGGGATCTTCGTAAAGTCGATCATTATGAGTGTTACGAGCATGCATTTGTATTTGTATTTGTATTTGTATTTGTTCTATTTGGATCTTATGTAAGACTTATGTGTTTGGATGCTATGGTTGATACTATGTTTGATTAATTTGCTTAGATTGAACTTCGACTTTCTTGGTGAATTAATTCTTGCATGTGTTCAATTAATTGGATTACCCTACTTATTGTGTTTGGATTGCTAGTGAATGATTATTTGATTTGTCTTGAATTATGGGTCTTCCTTACAAGTCAAATTTGTCATTATGCACTTAAAAATACTAGGCTCTTTAAATTTGTCATGAGCCTATTGAAATTTTTGTCAAAATGTTAGCACAACACACATTGGGGACAATGTGTCTTTTAAGTGTGGGGGAGGAATTAGTCTATTTTTAAGATCCTATTTTCTTTTTTTCTTTTCTATCTTATTGATTAGAGACAAATTTTTCAAAATTTTTGAAGAAAATTAAAAATTGTTTTGTATTTCTATTAAGTTTTGATTTAATTTCTATGAGTATAGTCTTTTGTAATATTAATTTGGTTTGGATACATTGAAAATATTTTTCAAATTTTCTTATGTATAATCTCATTCTTTGATCAAGAAGTGTAATTAATAAGGTTTTTCATGCCCAAAAATGTTTTGGCAAGTGCATTTTCAAGACCTACTTGTGTTGAATCTTGTGTACATTCATAGAAGTATGTCATGGATATGTCAAAGACTAAGTGTGGGGGTATGAAGGGTAGCTTAAATATTTTAAAGAACTGCTTTCATGAAAGAGGAGAAGAGGTATTTCTGTTTAAAAAAAAAATCCATTGTTGTCACTCTTTTCTTTAACAAAAGGAGTTAGTAACCCTTGGAAAGAGGATAAGAGGCATGGAATGCGGAAATATTGTCCCTCTTGAAAAAATGAGTGTTAGTAACTTCAAAATAAAGGGAGCTAGTAGCCCCAAATCATGAACACTTCTAAGGTTATAACCTTACTTTTAAAATTAAGTTATTTCTTTTAAACCCATCTTAATTTTTGATTAACATCCATGATATTACTTTCTCTTTGGGAATAGATGTAAATGCAAGCTTATGGTAAGTTTTCCTTGTCCAATTCATCCAAGGTATGTTGATCTTAGAAATTGTATTATTGATTGAAGTGATTTTGTGCATAGCTAATTTGAATCTTATGGTCTTTGTATTCTTACTAACTTGTATTGCATTTGACTAGAAAATGTAGATTACATTCTTAATTTGTTAGAAGTACTTTGTTTTCTAAAGTTTGATGTCTCTAGTTAATGTTACATAATGTTTGTGGGTATCGTTCTAGTTAAGTAAACCCTCAGGAGACTATAACTCCTCCAATGTAGACATATATTGGTTTCAAGGCTTGCGTCACGAGCTAAGTGCCGCCGTACACCTACGAAAGTGGAATCAATATGATGTTTAGTTTAGGACTAACATTTTTTGTTTTCTTAGGATTAACCTTAGTTTGCTAGGGACTAGCAAAGCTTAAGTGTGGGGAAAATATGATCAGACAAAATAATGCATCTTTTTCTGGTCATTTTCCTATGCTTTTTGGGTATTTTATGCTTGATTATGCCTTATATTTGGTATATTTGTGTTTATAGGTGCTAAAGTGAAGAAAAGTGCAAAATTACCGATTTTGTACCTTTTTGGAGCCTTTTTGGATGATTATTTACACAAATATTTTCCAAGGACAATTTGGATGAAGAATGGAGCCAATATTATCTTGATTGAAGAGCTTGAAGAGTCAATTTTATCATCATAAGATTGATTTTCAAGAGTTTGAAGCAAAGGAGCAAAGTTGAAGGCAAGAAGACATGTCAAATGGTGATTGAAGCACTGGAGCACATGGGGCGCGAGGCAAACCAGGTGGGGCGCCAAGCATGCCGAATGGGCGCCCAACGCCAGTCGGGCATGCCACCTAGCCACACATGGGAGCATGCGACCTGGGGCCTGAGGCCAACGCCCTGAGCGCACAAGCCATTGACATGGGCGCCCAGGGGGAGTCGGGGCCAGCACATGCGCGCGCGTCAGACAGCCACCGCGTTACTTTTTCTTGAAGCTTCTCCAATTGTTTCCAGATTTGGCGACCCTTCTGTATTTTGGCCATAACTTTTGATCCAGAGCTCCGTTCGAGGAAAATGAGTAGCCGTTGGAAAGCTAACTCCAAGATCTACAACTTTCGTGTTTCGGTTGAAGCCCAGTTCTGATGCACCAAGGGCTTATCATGGCTTAGAAGGACACATTGGAGCCAATGAAGACCATGGAGATGTCATCGATGCTAGCTTGGAGGAGCATGGAGATGGAAGCACAAGTGACCGGCCATGCGACCTAAAGATCCGGCCACGCGATTTGGAGATGCCCGCGCAACACCGGCCATGCGACATGGAGATGCCCGGCCATCACCGGCCACGCGACATGGCCAAGCCCGGCCACACCCGGCCACATGACTCGGCCATTCCCGGCCACAACCAGCCATATGATCCTTTAGCTATGTCGTTGGGTCCAATAACAAGGGCTCGGGCTAAAAGGTTTAAGGAAGCTTTGGTGGGCTCTGTAAGATCTCATCTTGAAGGATTAAAGACCATTGAAGACTCATTGGGCCGATTTGAAGACCACACACCAAGGAATATTCTAAACGATTCCGTGGTGTGTACCATGTTATCCATCGATGAGCATTAGGCTTAATATTGTGTAATTCGGCCATTGGGCCCTTATTCTATCTTAGATTAGTTATTTATTTAGTTTAGAAGACATTGGGTTGGGCCTTGTTTGACTAAGCCCAATCCTTGCTTAATTATGTAATGTTATTTACTGTTCCGTAGGACAAGGAGTAGGCTATTTCCTTGTTCCTTCCTTTATGTAATGTTTTCCTTTTAGCTTTAGGAGAAGGGTTATGCGTTCCCTATATAAAGGGACCATCCCCCTCTTGTAAACATAAGTTGAGTTGATTAATAAAGTTGAGGATTATTTTCCCAAATTGATTATCTTAGCTTCATTGTTCTAGTTTGAGCAAACTTAGGGTTCTTCATCTTGTAGAGTCCTAGCAAGCAATTAGGTTGAGATAACTTAGTTGTTTGTGAATCTTGTGATCTTGAGAATTCAATTGCAGGTCTAATTGAGTGCTTAAGGCCAACGAAAGAGGAGGGATAGCTTTGTGAAGATCATCGACATACAAGTTTAGGAGTTGAAGAAGTTCAAGTCGACTTTGGTGGATATTCAAAGGGGATTTTGAATCTAATACAACTAGATTCGTATCAAGTTCGGACGTTTTCATGGACGAAAATGCCCCTGAAGTCAGCGGACAAAAACTGTCTTGGGCCTTTCTTGCGGGATTGATCAAATTAAGCCCAAATTCTTATTTGGATTAGCTTGAAGACTTGGAGAGCAGCCCAGCACGTCCTTAGGGTTTGTTTTAGCCATCTTAAGCTCTAAAATCTACCCTAGGTCGTCCCCTATATATACCCTCTTAACCTAGAACGCTAGAGACACACTCCATATCTTTCTACCATCTTTTCTTTAGGTTTTTGCGATAAGGAGAGGAGGCAGCCGTCCACCTCTTTGCTTTGTAAGTCTCTCATGGATTGTTCTCAATCCATGAGTAGCTAAACCCTTTATACTTCTTTTCCTTAAGTATTTTTGATCAATGAATCTATGGTGAGACTTTTGTTCTTAATAATTTGAGCTTTTTCCGTTTGGATACGTTTCTTATCTCTATACTTCATCTCATGTGTTCATATCTTGATTGATTTGTGTTCGCAGCTTATCTTGATAGTATGAATGCTATAGTTAGATACAAGTTGGCTTAAGTTAAGTCGATGTTGGTCACAAGTAACAATTGAACTAGATTTTCTAGATTCATTGGGATATCAAACCTTGTTGAAATCTTTAGTAAATCTTAATTGATGTAGGCAAGTTTGGTATTGATTTATCATGCATGTGGAAAAGTAAATCTTAATGCTTGTCCTATGATTCTTCACAGGGTGATGCTTGATTAGGAACAATAGGGATTAGTTTTAGCTAGTAGCAAGATTGATTCTCTTAGCATGTTGGAGGGTCGAGTATTCCTCTCCTATACCAATTATTCAAATGGAGTTGTTTAAGATATTAAGAGGATTACTTTGTTCTAATGAAAGTTGATGTCTACGTCTTAGGCTATATACCGATTTGGGATGATTTATGACTCTTAATTGATTGCAATTTAAGTCAAATTCATGTTAGTGTCTATGATCCATGATTCACTTGATCAAAATAGTTGCCTAAAGGAAAAGAAGTATGCTTTTATTCATTGTTTTTCTCAAACTCTTTTCTAGGTTTTAAGTTAAGTTTTCTTTTAATTGTTTTCTAGTTTTATTTAGCTATCTTGAAAAATCCTAAAAATCCCTTTTTGGTAAGCTTTTCTTTAGTACAATTTACCTTTAATTCGCTCCTACCTTCTCTGTGGATTCGACCCCTACTTGCCCTAGCTAGTAGTTATTGGTTTGTAGGGATTTATCTTTTGATTTGATCAACGACCGATCAAATTTTGATGATATACTTGTGTATAGCCAAAACCTAGAGGATTATATTGAGCATTTGCGTTGTGTGTTAGATGTACTTAGGGTTGAGAAGTTGTATGCTAACCTTAAGAAATGCACCTTTTGCACAAACAAGCTTGTTTTTATTGGTATTGTTGTCTCTGCGCAAGGTATAGAAGTTGATGAGGAGAAGATCAAAGCCATCAAAGATTGGCCAATTCCCACCAACGTTGGTCAAGTGAGATCTTTCCATGGCTTAGCCGGATTTTATAGGAGGTTTGTTAAGGACTTTAGCACCTTGGCAGCACCTATTACTAGTGTGATAAAGAAGAATGCACCATTCAAGTGGGGAAAAGAACAACAAGAAGCATTTGAGACCTTGAAGGAAAAACTAACTAATGCTCCTTTGCTTGTTTTGCCTAACTTTAACAATACTTTTGAGATTGAATGTGATGCATCAGGGGTTGGAATTGGAGCTGTTTTAAGGTGGGAAGCCCGTAGCCTATTTTAGTGAGAAATTGAATGGAGCTGCATGGAACTATCCAACTTATGATAAAGAGTTGTATGCTCTTGTGAGAGCATTACAAACGTGGCAACATTACCTTTGGCCTAAAGAGTTTGTGATTCACACGGATCATGAGAGTTTGAAGTACTTGAAGGGCCAAGAAAAGTTGAATAAGAGGCATGCTAAGTGGATTGAGTTCATTGAGTCTTTTCCTTATGTTGTGCAATATAAAAGGGAAAGGAGAATGTTGTAGCCGATGCTTTATCAAGGAGGTATGTCTTACTTTCCATGCTTGATTCTAAGTTTCTTGGATTTGAGTTAATTAAGGAATTGTATGCTAGTGATGTCTACTTTGGTGAAATCTTTGAAGCATGTGAAAATTCTGGATTTGGAAAGTACTATAAGCATGATGGATTTTTGTTTAAAGAATCTAGATTGTGTGTGACTTCTTGCTCTTTGCGCATTGTGCTTGTGAGGGAATCGCATGAAGGGGATTTAATGGGTCACTTTGGTGTTGATAGAACATATGAGTTATTACCTGAACACTTCTTTTGGCCTAAGATGCGGCATGATGTAGGAAAGTATGTTGCTAGTTGCGTTGTTTGTTTGCAAGCTAAATCTACATCTAAGCCTCATGGATTGTATACTCCTTTGCCTATTCCACATGAACCATGGACTCATATTAGCATGGATTTTGTGTTAGGTTTACCTCGTTCTAAGAGAGGTAAAGATTTTATCTTTGTGGTTGTTGATAGGTTTTCTAAGATGGCACACTTCATTGCATGCACTAAACGGATGATGCCATTAATGTAGCTATTTTGTTCTTTAAAGAGATTGTTAGACTACATGGAATGCCTAGGACAATTGTTAGTGATACAGATGTTAAGTTCTTAAGTCACTTTTGGAGAACTTTGTGGGCTAAGTTAAGTACTAAGTTGTTATTTTCAACAACTTGTCATCCTCAAACCGATGGACAAACTGAAGTAGCTAATAGGACTTTGTCAACCTTACTTAGGGCTTTGATTAAGAAGAACATGGGAGGATTATCTACCTCATGTTGAATTTGCATACAATAGAAGCATACATAACACTACTGGATATTCACCTTTTGAAACTGTGTATGGTTTTACTCCTTTAACCCATTGGATTTGTTGAGTTTACCTTTGAGTGTGCAAGTCGACATGGATGGACAAAGGAAGGCCGATTTTGTTAAGGATCTTCATGCTAGGGTTCGAGCACAAATTGAGAAGAAAACACAACACTACATGAAGGTTGCTAACAAAGGGCGCAAAGAGATCATCTTTGAACCTGGTGATTGGGTTTGGTTGCATCTAAGGAGGAAGAGGTTCCTTGAAAAAAGAAAGTCTAAGCTCTTACCTCGTGGCGGTGGTCCATTCCAAGTCTTGGAGAGGATCAACAACAATGCCTACAAGCTAGATCTTCCTAGTGAATATGGCAATGTAAGTGCTACTTTTAATGTTTCGGACTTATCCTTGTTTGATAGTGATGCAGATTTGAGGACAAATCCTTTTCAAGGGAGAGGGGATGATGCGCCCAGGGGTTATCATGGACATGAAGAACACAATGGAGATCATGGAAGGGATGATCAAGGGTTGCAAGGAAGCGTGGACAAGCTTAAAGGAGAGGATGGAATCGCAAATCGCCATGAAGATGCCATAAAGATGCCATTTGATCCTTTGAAGATGCCTTTAGGTCCGATGACTAGAGCAAGGGCTAAGAAGTTCAAAGATGCTTTAACAAGTCTTGTTCGACATCATCTTGAAGGTTTGAAGTCCATTGAAGATCAATTGAAGAGCATTGAAGACAATAAGCAAAGGAATATTCACATCGATTCCAAGTTATGCACCATACTTGAAATCGATGAACCCTAATGTTTTCATTGTGTAATTCGGCCATATGGGCCTTAATTCTATCTTAGATTAGTTAATTATGTAGTTTGGACCTTGTTTAGGGTTGGGCCTTGTCTAATTAAGTCCAATCCTTAGCTATTTTTCCTATTGGTTGTATTTTAGGATAGTTTCTAGATTGTTCTATGTGTAAACTGCCCTAGACCCTTGCATTCAATGCTAGGTCGGTTTAGGAGGGTTCTTAGAGTAGGGATTGTGTTATCTTGTGCCTATATAAGGGCATCAATATCTATTGTAAACACAAGTTAGGTTGATTAAATAAAGTTGAGGTTATTCACCCAATTGATTATCTTAGCTTCATTGTTCTAGCTTGAGCAAACTTAGGGTTCTTCAATCTTGTAGAGTCCTAGCAAACAATTAGGTCTTGTGAGCTTAATTGTTTGTGAATTTTGTGATCTTAAGTTAACAATTGCAGGTCAAATTGAAGACTTAAGGCGACGAACATAGAGATTAAGCTTTGTGAAGATTATTGATCTACTCATCAAGGTGTGGAGGATATTCAAGTCGACTTTGATAGCTATTCAAGGGTAGATTTGGATCTAAAGCAACTAGATTCGTATGAAGGGGATAGGAGATGCATTGATAACAGATTTATTACGGTTCGGAAGGCTTTTAGTAGTAGGAGGCTCAATGTTGATTCTAGTAGGACGGTATTCAACCAGAGATTATATTCAGGTGACTTTCCCACAAATGGTGGAAGATCGTTCAAAGAAGTGTTAATTGGTAGATCATCGCAAGACACAGAAGATAAGAGATCATTGATTGGGAAAAAGCCAGAAACGCAAGTTATGGAGGACACAATCTTCACTTCAACAAGAAAGTCAAGCGAAGAGGTGATTGTGGAAGTCAATATCCCTTACCAAATTTCAAATTGGTTACAAAGAAGTGCAATTGGGAGGCTTAAGGATGTGGGGTATTATAAAATTATCAATGAGCAGCTTATTAAACTAGGAGTGGTATGCTTCTTAGCCCTTTGTGTGATAAGAGCTTATTGATCACTTTCTTCTCTAAAGAGAAGATGGATATTTTTTTAAAAGATTACAGCAGCATGTTTGAGAAATGGTTTTCTAGTGTAACTCATTGGATGGAAGATAAGGTGGAACGTCAACATCAAGTTTGGATCAGGTTGGAGAATGTTCCATTGATTCTGTGGCACGAGGAGTTCTTTTCGAAAATTGTAGGAGATTGGGGGAGAGTTCTTCAAATGCCGATATTATTAGACCTAGGAATTCACTAGTAGCAGCTTGGTTATTGGTTGAGGTGGATAATAAAGCTGATATTCCTAGAACAATTCATGGTAAGGCTAGCGAGGTCAGTTTCAATATTTTGATATCTGTTCTAGCTAATGTTGTTGATAGAGATAAGAGGGTAGCAGAAAATTCCTTTCGTTCTACTATGAATATTGAGCCTTTAAATATCGAAGGAGTAGTAGAGATTGTTGTTGAGAAAGGGAATGTGCAATTAACCCGTGATGGTTTTTATGCTTAAAGGGACTTTGTTGGGGAAGGAATGGAGGCCCAAGAAATGTCAAACGACCAGTGTTTGAAGGAAATTGAAGAGGTAGTTCCAGAGACAAATTCGGAATTAATTAGATCTAAATATTTGAATGGAATGAAGAAATGTGGTGGGCTTTCTCTGAACATGGTTGTATCTAATGATATCGTTGGCGATGGTTTTGATAAGGAGGTAAATTCTCAA
>AWWV01006423.1:0-20498 GCA_001974805.1 Corchorus capsularis
TTAAAAGATTACAGCAGCATGTTTGAGAAATGGTTTTCTAGTGTAACTCATTGGATGGAAGATAAGGTGGAACGTCAACATCAAGTTTGGATCAGGTTGGAGAATGTTCCATTGATTCTGTGGCACGAGGAGTTCTTTTCGAAAATTGTAGGAGATTGGGGGAGAGTTCTTCAAATGCCGATATTATTAGACCTAGGAATTCACTAGTAGCAGCTTGGTTATTGGTTGAGGTGGATAATAAAGCTGATATTCCTAGAACAATTCATGGTAAGGCTAGCGAGGTCAGTTTCAATATTTTGATATCTGTTCTAGCTAATGTTGTTGATAGAGATAAGAGGGTAGCAGAAAATTCCTTTCGTTCTACTATGAATATTGAGCCTTTAAATATCGAAGGAGTAGTAGAGATTGTTGTTGAGAAAGGGAATGTGCAATTAACCCGTGATGGTTTTTATGCTTAAAGGGACTTTGTTGGGGAAGGAATGGAGGCCCAAGAAATGTCAAACGACCAGTGTTTGAAGGAAATTGAAGAGGTAGTTCCAGAGACAAATTCGGAATTAATTAGATCTAAATATTTGAATGGAATGAAGAAATGTGGTGGGCTTTCTCTGAACATGGTTGTATCTAATGATATCGTTGGCGATGGTTTTGATAAGGAGGTAAATTCTCAATCGCCCATTGAGGAGGCGATCAAGGATAAAGTGGAGAACACTAGAAACTTCAGAACCTTGGAGGATAATGAGGAGGAGATAGAGGAAGATTGGTTTAGTAACTTATTGGAAAAGACTAAGAAGCGCAACAAGAAATTAGATAGGAAAAGAAGTCTAAATCCAAGAAGTCCAAAGCATCAATTGGCGGAAGCATCTAATGATTCGCTCACTAATGGTGATTTCGAAAATAGGAACCGTTTATTGATGAAGGAAGCTCAAGCTACATGGGAGGTAGGAAGATGTTAGGAATCTCTTTTGGTTGTGATGAAAGCCTGATTTTGGAGAGATTTAGATCATTGGAAGAGGAGGAGAACCATACTTAAAGAAAGTTTTTTTTTTAGTTTTGATGTCTTTGTCTCTGATTTGGAGTTTTGCGAATGGCACTACGAGAGTTAAGATAGGAGAGTATGTGGTTAATTGGAAATGGATTCTTTTGTGTGTGCGTGCTTCAACTAGGATTTAGATTTGCTGTATTTGTGGTTAAAGTCTTGGTTTGCAGGGTCTATGTTTCTTGTTTCTTGACTTTGCGTGGGTCTCATTATGATTTGTGATTAGTGTTGTTTCTTAGAGTTGAGGGGTTACACTTGTATTGGTAGGTGGTTGTTTGTGTCACTGTTGTTGATTTTGATTTTGGTATGCTGATTATGATAGCAACTTATTGTAGGTAGAGTCTTTTTGGCTCTATTCCTATCTGCTACATTCAATAAAATTGACTTGCCTTTCAAAAAAAAAAATAAACAACTTGAGTAAAGATCATGTCCTAAGAAAGATAAAATTCATCAAAGACAACCCAAAATATCTTATTGAAAAGCAAAATATCATAACTGAGAGAATTCACCTCGGTTGGCTTTGGGGTTTGTTGTGACGGAGTTAGGGCTCTTTTTGCCTACTAAAGGTCTTGGGCTTTTCGGTAGAAGTTTGGAGTTTTTCGGTCGGAATAGAGAAGAGCTAGGGAGATAGGCTCAGTTTTGGGGAGTTTCGAAGTTGAGATTTCCTATGACAGCGGCGGGTGTGCTATGGTTGCGGTATAAGGGAGGAAGGGTGGCGCTGATTTGAAAAGATAAGAACTAGGGGTCGATTTAGGTTATTAGAGAAAAAGAAGAGGAAAAAGAAAATAGAGAAAAAGGAAAAAAGAAAATAAAAATATTTAAAAAAGAATGCTTTTTATAACAAAATTCAAAAAGATTTTAAAAAATGATAAAGGACAAAAAAATTGATAAATACAAAAAGGCAAAAATATAAAGCGTTTTTGATATGGCATCTTCAAAAGTTTTTCCCGATGCGGAAGATTCGACAGAAGAGCAAATAGTAAAAGGTAAGTGGAGATTAATCGACGGTGTTTGGTCATTTCTTCAAAGTCCCAACATTCCAACTCAAATCTCGAAATATTCAATTTTAACTTTCATTTATAAAAAGTTTTTCAAGGAATAAAAGGTTTTAGAACTTGTTTTTATTTCTTTTTAACATTTTTTTAATAAGCGAGATTACGATTAAAAACACACTTTTTTTTTATTTTGAACCCTACTAGATCTAGTTAGACTAAAAGGTACTATCACTTGACGGGCACTTCGTGGGTGCTAATCCTTGCTCGAGCGAAACCGACTCTCAGACCTAGATTAGGGTTGAAAGATTGGACCTTTAGGTTAGTTGGTTCATCACTAAGCTTTGGACTTAACTAGGCTTAGGAGGTCATTAGGTGACTAATCACACCTTAGAATCATGATTAGTAGCGACTCCCTCTTCTTTTCAGTCATTGTGGCAGAGTCTCTCGGACCAGCGCATTGCGACAAAAAGGTGTTGACTCACAAGTTAATTTGGATTGGTCAAACCATTAGACATTGAAATTGATTCGTTAGACCATGTGTCATCTTAACCAAATAAGTCAATAAATTTAAAAAATATTTTCTTAATATAAAATGTGATAATTTTCCAGTTTTCTGAAATTTTTGGTTCTACAAATGCCCCTCAAGACTTGTTTATGTGTACCATTTAAAGTGTAGTAAGTAGGCAAGTCTTGAAACTTGATATGCTTTTGGTGTTGAAATTTTCTTACACGTTTGCATTCAGTAATTTAAGGAAATTCTTGATGATTTCATTTGCAATTTTGCATGGCTTGAGAGAATATTTTCCAAAACATTTTCTCCAAATCTTGTTAGAAATTCTTGCAAGTTTTGTCTTCGCCAATTTTAAAACTTTAAAAGAATTGTAACTAAAATTAGGTTCAAATGACTTTTTTTTTGTGACTGAATTTGACAATTTGAATCAAGTTGTCTACGTACCCTCAAATGTGAATGATCAAGTCCTTACATAGTTCATTATTGATTTTAATTTCCCACGCCAACTTATTAAGTTGATTATATATTTTCGTGCTCCAAGTTTTGCCTAAGATTTTCAACTTAGCGAGCCTCCCACCCACCCCCCCCCCCCCAGTGTGCAGTTTAGACTCGTGCTTAGGAGCGAGCATTACTCCCATTGGCTTGCTTGACATCCTCATTTGGAGTTGACTTGGCATGCATTTTTCGCAAGATCTTAAGATCCAAATTTGATACTTTGAGTTGGAATTGTCATGACGAAATTTGATGTTACCAATTCATCGTCAAACTCAATCATTCCTGCTTTGTAGAGTTCCATGATTTCGTCTTTGAGAATGAAACACTTTTCCACCGGATGACTGATCAAATGATGAAATTTACAATAATTTGGATCATTCACTTTATCATCTTCTTTAGGTCGTTTCATTTCTGGCAATTGAATGAGATTTCAAAAGTTATTCCAACATCTTCGGAACATCTGAATCAAATAATGGATATTCCTTCTCTCGCTTTTCTTTCAAGGAAATTTTGATTTTCCCTTGAAAGGATTTGGATTTCCCCTTTTTGAAGTCCTCGGTTGTCTTGAAAAGTTTTATGCTTACTACCATGGACTACTTGGTTTCAACTTCTTTGGCCACAATTTCGCCTCATTTTGTTCAAATGGTTCTCGAACAGGTGGCTCTTGATTGCCACCAACTGCAATGCTAAGCTCCATATCAACTGCTTGAGTTGCCAATTCTTCAAAAGTTTTTCGCTTAATGCCTTGAAGAATACAATGCGTAGTCCAATTCATGCCTTGGATGCACATATCCAGTGCAAAAGCTTGATATAATTTTTCTTTACAATTGAGACTTGGATATCTCCACCTATTTATGTAGTCAATCAAAGCTTCATCTTTCCATTGGCGTGCACTTGTGAGTTCAATCAAACTAACAATGTGTTGGGCGCTATTGAACCGATTCAATAATTAATGCTCAAGTTGCTCCCAATTGTCAATTGACCCAGACTCAAGATCCGTGTACCAATCGAAAGCATTGCCCTTCAAAGAGTAAACAAATTGCTTAACAATAAGGTCTACATAAGTGCCAGCATTTTTCGAGAATAAGGTTTTGCATAAGGAAAGAGGTGCAATGTTTTTCAACTTGCTCTTTGATTGCCTATTTGATGAGTTGTTTGTTTTGATAGGATGGAAATACTTTGAAGATCTTATACATCAATTTTGGTTGAATTTTCACCAAATTCTTGAATAGTCTTCTTGTTATTGTTTTCAACAGCAATTTCATCAACTCCTTAGGTAGTTTGATCCTTATTTGTGTTTTCAGCAACTTTATCTTGATTTTCAGGCATTTTTCAACAAGAAAGCAATTTGTTCATCTTTGTAAGATGTTCTTGGCTTGTGATTCCACAACTTTAACGTGGGATGCAACTTGTTCCTCCAACGAAGTTATTGAAATTTTAATAAATTTGAATTTTTAGGAAAATAGATGAGAGGCAAAGATCGTCCCATTGGGTGTGCTAGAAATTTATACACACAAATTTCAAAGTCTAAGAATAAGTCAAGAAAGATTGGAGGCAAATAATAATTTTATTAATTGATCAAATAAAAGTGGGTACAGTCGTTGAAAATTTTAATAACAAATAAACTATCCTCTAATTCTTTCTCTTTTGCAAAAATCTGCTTCAGGATGTGATTAAAGGATTCAAGGATCTTGTCGACTTGATCTTGAATTGATAATTTGGTCTTGGCGACTTGATTATGAACGCACAAAAATAATCATCTCCAAATTAATCATCTCCAAATAGGTCGATGGAGATAGAAAAACAATTACCTTTGGCAATAAATTTTTCATAGCTTCTTGCGAATAATTTTTTTTTTTCCTTAAATCTTCTTTGGCAATAATTCTTTGGAGACTGTAAACTTGATATTTATAATGGGGGAGAGTTTCAAGAGAACTTATTTAGAGAACATATTTATAACCCTATAGCTTCTGTCCAATTACCTCCCACTCTATGAAGGAAAACTAAAAAGAGGATCGGATACAATAAGATTTACATATTCTCGGTTTAGTCCCCACATCTATAATCTAATAATAGAAGTTAAGTAGAACCAATTACAACTCATCTTTCATTTTTGAAGAACCGAATAAGGAAAAATCCTCGTCAAAGTGGGAACAAAAAGAGTCACGTTTTTCATTTAAACAAAAGAAAATCAATTTCAAATGAATGATAGACATTGAACTGATTTCAACTTCCAGTCTGTCAAATACTCTATTGAAAAGGATTTCAACGCCCAGACAATCCATGGAGACATCCAATTTTCCAAAAGCTCAAAAGGAAAGGCAAGGCAGAATTAGAGAAACTCGATATCATAAAGAAGCAAACAGCAAACCTTGGTTACCGATTAGACACAACACCAAGTCATTGATCCAAGCTAAGCTAAACGCTATGCTCAGAACAAAGTGTTACGGACTAATAAACCGGTAATCAACACAGTCAACCTCAGCAAAAGCTGAAAGCTACTCAACTGAAAAAACATAGGTTTAGTTCAATATTCATATTCAAAAGCCTAACACCAGCAGTGACTTTTAAGGAACCATTCAAACTAGTTGACTGGGATTATTTATATAATCTACTTCATAAGTCTTGATGATCCAAGTAACCACCCTAACAATAAAACATCACACGCTTCACATTTTCTTTCAACGCAGGCAGAGGCCTCACAGCAGCACTAGCACCAGGCCCTCTCGTGCTTCGTGCACCTGCAGCTCCACCCATGCCTCCGCGGCCGGCAGCCGTCCCACTTGTCATTGAGCCACTATCCGAAGTCTCTGGTTCCATATAGAAACGAGCTCGGAAAGCAGCAAGATGTGCATAATATGCAGGGGGAACTGTAAGTTCATCAGTGCCAACGATTGTTAATCAATGTAACCAAAGAAAAACTAGTTGGGACTAATAATTCACATAAAAGTAAAAGTAAATTGAACTAACCAATTGAAACAGATCGCGTGCACCTTGCATATCTGCCACAAAAAAAGAAAAAAAAAGTTAGAAATACAAACTCATGTTACTCTCTTCATCCAAATTAATATGTTTCCAACCTAGTAAGGGTTTGCAACCACGGGAGGTAAGGAAAAAAAAACACTTTTCAAATGCACCATAATAGTAAGCTAAAGAATGCATAACAATGAAATATATTTCAAATCAGAATTCCTCAAAACAATCAATAACATCAAAAGTTGCTGCCCCTTCCCAACCTCATCCTTACATATCATAAGAATGTGTTCACTACTGAACGTGGACTTAAATCAGATACAATACAAATGAAAATTGCGAAAATGAAGTCCAAAGGAGTATAAAAATTTAAGAATCAGCTCATGAGCAGGGATTGGAAGACCAAAAGAAGAAATTCAAAATTAAATAACAAAAATCAACCAGAAACGAAAAATTAATATAAGGCAATAGATAAGCAATGATCAAACACTATTTCAGATTCAATCACCAACACAATAAAAGCAAGATGTGGATTAACACTGACAGAGAAACAAGAAAAGAGACCACTGCTGGACCAGAAGCCAATGGCGACAACCAAGCACGGGCGGACCGTAGACATCATTGGACAGTGTACAGACATTACTGATGTGAAATAAAGAAGTAAATGACTCCGAATTGATGGACAAAATAGCCCCTAAAGGGGCTAAAATTGTCCCAAATTTGAGAATCAAAGGGCTTAATTGTCCCAGTTGAAAGTTCAAGGGCCATTTGGTCCCATTAGTAGCCATTTAGTCCATTAAGCCTAAAAAATTACTAATATCATTATAAAAGGTCCATGATTCATAAATGCATGAAGATCAAGGCAAGAACATACGCATAGCATAGGTTGTTTGTAAGAGACTGTAATGCATCAGCTGTAAACTTGTTCTCATCCCACAGCACATGGTAATGAGCTGGACGGCTCGTACCCTGTTTAACAAGTTGGGTAAAATATGAGAAAAATTATAACCTCATAATATAACATAAATAAAAGCATTCTAATAGAGAAAGAAGAGGCAAATCAAGCATGACCTGAATCCCTGCATGGCTGCATAAGTAGAAGTCAAACTCAGTTGGATGACAGATTTTGGAGTCGACAACTGTGCCTGCAAAATGCACACAGGTAGAATTCAATAGATCGTGCTTGAATAGAGAAATCATAGCAGGTTATATGACTACAAGATATTTACCAGGCAAGATATTCCCACTCTTGTCAACAGCATTGCGATCATGATGGTTATTAGCAAACAACCTCGTGTGATGTCTCTTCTGTACAACTACAAAAGTAACAGGAGGCTGATAGTTCGGCTCCAACGAGGCACAAGCCTGAGTTAAATAAGCAAAAGATCAATTAAAACCAAATGAGGTGCATAGCTTTAAACAAACAGAAGTAGAAATTCCCAGTAGTATGTAGTCAGCAGTGCAGCCTTACCTTACGGATAGCATCAAGTTCATACAGCAAAACTTGATAAAATTGGCCTTCAGAAACACCATCCCTGGATATAGAAAATAAATAATTGAAAAGAAAATCAATAAAACTGGGGAAAAAAGAATAAAATAGATAGCAGTGTGATAATACCTGTAGAATATGATGCGCTGAGGCTTCTGTCCAGTGGCTCTTCGAAAAGATATAAGAAGCTCCCTGCATCATGTACAAGAATAATATGTTTTCAGACAAGCTACACTAGACAAGCATGACTGAAGTTTCTAATGACGAAGTACGAGGAAAACCATACTTAATCATGCCACCAGACACAGTCCCCCTTACAGGATCCTGCCATGTCTTGTATAAATCTTGAATGAGCTCCTGCCGATGAGCTTGAGCACAAACCAGACCAGCATACTTTGTAATCTCTGGCCAATCTTGGGAGGCAACAACCTGAATTTTAATTGATTAATCATTAAAACTTGACAAAGCAACCATGGAGACATGAAAGGGTAGCATGCAAAAGCAAAAGGGGAATGTAAGGAAAACATACAGCTGCAATGGACGGGCTTGAATCCTCCCCAGGATGAGGATGGGTAACATCAGCACCAAAAATTATAGTTGGCCGATCACTAACTAAAGGTATACGTCGCGATATTGCATCCACAAGAACTGTATTTCTTCCTCCGACCTTTACGTTAATCTTCAATGCCACATTGGCCAAATATTGTTTGCTCATCCTGAATACATGTTTAGTCAAACAGCACTGAGAAACAATTCCAAGATCTGTTTCACAAATCCGTTTCAAATCACCTGCAAGGGAAACAGAAATTGAAAGAATAATTTACCCAAAAAAAAAATACTGCAAAATAAAAGTTCTCAGGTAGCAAAATTTATACCATAAAGAGAGCCATTATTATCAGGCAGAATAACAATAAGCAGGTCAAGCTCTTTGTTCAGGGGCTGGAGCTTAGTCATGGCATCATGATACCGTGTTTTCAAGACTTTCTCCACCTGCTCAGGACGAGCACTGATTGGAGGAAGCACTGGTTCAGGTGTAAACGCCTGCAAATAGTGCAAATATCAACATGGACAGAAATTATTTCCCACAAAAATAATAAATAAAAAACTTACGACAAAGAAAAACCACTCAATGATACCAAACAAGGAAAAATGACAAACCAATGTCAGATTAGTCATTACAATATCCCCTTACCATGCCAGAGATATAACACATTTGTGCAAGTTCATAACAAAATCCTCGAGCAACACTTTCTTGGACTTGCCGAGAAAAATTTATGCAGATCCAGTTGTTCACAGTCCCTCCATTAACCATTTTCTGCAATAAAATAATTAAACATCAGAAATAACAATAAGAAATTAACACTACAGCATTCAAGTTGACCCCACATGCATTTGCCAGTATATTATGCAGAAAATCTATGCATATGCAGAAAAGCAATCAGTTATGTAGATAGCAAACGAAATCAACATGTTCACGATGATAGATTGGGGACCAGTGCTCAACTGAGGATAGACACAAAATATGACACCTTGATCAATAACATTCTTTGTGATGTCGTAATAAAGCACTAATATTGTAACAAGCTTCTGAGTGGGGCACCATGGCTCCTAACTTGCTCTAAACTTGTCCCCAATTTACCGAACCCAAAATGAAAACAGTAATGTACGACAAAGTTGGTCAGTCCTCAAATTTCATCTCTATCAACAAAATTTTGAAGTTCCATTATACGTAGTTACTTACTGAACTCCTATGTGTAAAGTTAAAAACTGTCTTAATTACAATCCAAATAAGTGTTCACTGTATCTTTATTTGCTTCAGAGGAGTCACAAGTCAAGTGAAAGCAAATAAGTTAGTGATCGGCAGAAAATCAGATCAAAAACATGGATATCACATGAGGCCATATCAGTTATTTGGTTTCCTTATAAGGAAAGTTACGGTTTCTAAACCCACTTTTGTCCGAACTTTTTTCTCTATTCTAAATGAATCATACATGCAGTTACTGAACTTCTTGTTCTCCTTTTGACATTTTATGATACTTTTTTTTTTGGGCGACAGACATCTAAAAATTTTTACATTTTTATCCTCTTTCAATATCTATCTTAAATAATAATAATATTATCTATTCCACATATAGTTGTTGTGGATAATACTTGCTTGACTATGACAAAGTACATGATGACAGCCCAAGCACAGATATAATGAATAAATCCTCTCAAATACAAAATGCATGCTCTAGCATTGAAACAGTATACTGGCCACATTAGATACCTTATTCATCATATTCCATTGCCCAACCTGAGGCAGGCAATCCTTCTCTCTGCCCGTATCATGATATTTAAGCTACAAAAATAACAGATATCCAACAACGAAAATCAAAACTAGAAAGGATCACGTTCTTCATGAAAGGAGGAAAAAGAAAAAAAAAAAAAAGAACAGAATCATAGAGAACTCACCCAAGGTGCAGGCAGAATGCGTGCTTCAACTGAAGCAAGCTTCTCACTAATTTTAATTCCAAATTCCTTTGCAAAGGGATCATCATGATAAGCATTGTGTTGCACCGTCTAAAGAAGAAAATAAAATTAGTCCAACAATAACAAACCAGCAACTCACAGGTCAATATTTTCTAAACGAAAAACAGCAAGAGCCACATATATATTGTTGATCTTCAGATTCAGAGGTCTTTTGGGACAAAAACCAAGAAAGCCTTCATTACATATTATAATTGCCTAAACAAAATATGATGGCATGCACAAATAATACCTTTTCTATGAGGAAATTACTTTACACTAAACAACAGGCAAGAAAAGGAAAGGATAAAAACTATACATAGCATCGAGGAGAACACAGAGAATATAAAACAAATTAGGTACCAAGCCATCAAGACACGAGAAGTTAAAAAAAAAATCTAGATTATTATAATAAAGAATCTGAATCATTTGAAAAATAAATGAATGGCAGGTGATGTATATGGGTAAGAAGAAAGAAAAGGGAAAAATTATCAGACCTTCATGATATCATACTCTCTTTCCTGAGGGCGTTGGCAGGTGACCTTCAGCAAAGCAGTGATCTGCCTTTCATTCAATCTTTTGGAGTACCTCTGACCCTCCACAATCTTGCATACCTATGTAAATCACAACGCATTAACATGCATATCCATATATCAAGCAGATCTTCAGAGGACTATGATAGTACTTTACCTCCATCGGCAAATAATTTGGTCTCTGCTGGTTACCCACTTGCAGACACGGCCATTGAGTGTGTTGAATGATGAAACCATAAGTTTCATAAAAGTACTCCACAACAGATTTCATTGTACCTCTTTCATCTACAGGGAAACTTTTAAAACAATAAGGTGCATTAGAAGAAAAAATTCATGCAAATTGCAATGTAAGCAGGAAACCTAATTTATTATATACTATCCACCATATAAATTTTCAGTGTTTGAAAACACAAAAGTCAAAAACAGCTTACCATCAATAACATTTCACGTGTTTGTCATAGCTCTTTGGTTTTCAGAAAGATAATTTATTGACTTGAATCAAGTAAATACACTTTTTATTATTTTATTGACTTGAAGTGAATAAAACATTTTTATCCGTATTCCTTAAGCACATCACATCCAGTACAGAAGATGTATGATATCACGAGGAAAGGAAGCTTCTACGAAAGATAACATAAAAGTAATACTCACGTAAGCTCTCTAGTTGCTTGTGATGTCAAACCAGATATGCGATATTTTCTTCGCATGTTTCCCCGATGTGTAACTTCCACCTTGACTCCTCTAAGAGCCTTTTTGATCTATTTATACAAAAAAATAAATAAATAAATAAAAATAAAAAATTAAGGATGACATAAATTACTAAACACTAGATTCACTAAAGAAAACATCCATAGGGGAAAATTTTCTTCCAAGATGGAAAAATAAATTTCTGCTATATATATATATATATATATATATATAGAAAAAGAAGACACAAATTCCAAAGCAGGTTTTATGTAAATCTGTGGGACAAAATGTCGCTCATTTCCCAATAATAGATTCTAGACATTAGCAAATTTTACCAATACAAACAAGAGATGATAACTGAAAGGTAAGAAAGCCCATATCTTGATTGGTAATAACTTCCAGCCAAAAGAGGAAAAAATTAACCTTTACACGATCAGCATCAGATAGTGGTCGAGAAGAAACATCACGATTTAGCAATTGTGTTACAAAATCAATGACTGGCAAGGGCTCAATGAAAGCAGTTGAAGACATATCTGTAACACAGATAAAATTTTCACCATGAGACCATTAGATTAAGGCAAAAAGATCAAATGCAACCACAGACACATGAATGAACCTAGGCATGCAAAATGAACAAATATAAGAAAAAAGTTGAGCTTCATTAGCTACATACCAATATTCAGTGACAGTCCCATCTGTGTAGGACGAATGCTTTGATAAAAGCCACGCCAACTTTCTAATCCCTCACCCAAAGTCTGCCTTCTCCCTAGATCAGGGGAGTAGAATGAACGACCAACAGGACAGTACCTATGACTAATTACCATCAGTCTTTCACATATCAAATATGGGAAGTCCACGCAATGCAGGTAAACATATATGCCAAAGGGGGAGAACTGTACCTAGTAGTAGGTAATTCACGAAGAACAATGTCCAGAACCTGAAGTGCTTCCTGAGGTGCATCAGCTTGCCTCCCTTGCAAAAAGAGTCCAAGATGATGTAGGTCAGCACGTGCAGCCAATTTGATAACGACTCTAAATTCACGCTCTCTTCTGCATCAAAACATATAATAAGAGATAGAATATAGATTCATTTTATTAAATAACAAAAAAAAAGTCAAACCAAAATCATAAGAGCTTACATCAGTAAAATTTAAGAGTAAGAATTAACTGCTAGCAACTGAGTAGACATTTGTGACCATTTTTTCTAATTTTCAGCCAACAAAGAAACCAGAATTTTTCATGCTTCTATCATTAGATCCTATGAATGAGGTGAATGGCATATAAAACGATTTCCTAAGTGCTAACCTTATTTATAATAAGTTACATTACAATATATAAGTAGATCGGTGCATAGAAGTATATGCCAAAGCAAGAAGGCAAGCAACAACCTTTGCATTCCTGAGCCGTCACCTTCATCAATAAGAGTGATCTTAAACTCCTTCGAAACAAAAGGAAGAGGTCCAGCAGTATAAAGACTCTTTCGGCCATCATAAGCAGGAAGGCGTTTTCCAAGATGTGACTCTCTGTATAATTTTACCAGTTGCTCCATCACAGCCCGGTTTACTCCTCGTGATGTCACCTCTGGTGTTATAGTAACCTGTTACCATTTGC
Source organism: Corchorus capsularis (assembly GCA_001974805.1). Taxonomy (NCBI): domain Eukaryota; kingdom Viridiplantae; phylum Streptophyta; class Magnoliopsida; order Malvales; family Malvaceae; genus Corchorus; species Corchorus capsularis. The sequence continues at coordinate 12,838 of AWWV01006423.1, forward strand.
AGCAGCAATTAAAAAACAGTTAAAGGTGAAAAGCAACAGAGAAGACACCGATGATGAAAGAACTCACATCATACTGGTGCAAATCTTTATCTGGCAGCTCAGCAAAGAAATGATTGGCCTTAACGATACACTTTGTGCCAGTTGAACCCTTCCCAGGCCGAAGAGGAAACCTCATTGATTTGCTTGAGGGCGGAGGGACTGGTTGAATCGCTTGGCTAGGTTCTTGCTGGATGGACAGCTGCTGAACCTGTTCTGCCAATGGTGTATGCTCGTGTGGCCTGGAAGATGAACCTGCCTCGGATGGTGCAGGCTGAGGGGTCACCGCAGCTTGAATAGGTTGGGTTGCTTGGTGCAGCTCGGGAACAGGCGTTCGGGATGGTCCACCTGGAAAAGGTCCTCCACGGCCTCCACCACTTCGACCACTACCATAGCCCCCTCGACCTCCTTGCTGGGGTGGCCCTCCCCTTCCTCTACCTTGGTATTCAGGGGGGCCTCCAGCATACGGTTGTTGGGGAATGCCACGACCACGACCACCACCACCATATCCTCCCCGTCCTGCTTGCTGGGACGGTTGACCCCATCCTCTTCCACCTTGGTATCCTCCTCCACCGCCCTGCTGTTGAGTAGGGCGTTGGGGAGCACCACGACCGCCACCAACACCACTGTCATGAGTCTGAGAACTCTCACCTCCAGTAGAAGGAACATCAGTTTTCTTCTTCCTAACCATGATGGTGACTGTAAGAGGAGCAAAGCAACACCAGAATTAATATTAAGAAAGAGAGACGGCAAGCATCCGCAATAATAAACCCAAAAGGTTTTACTCCATACTCAAACGGGTCTCCAATAACAGATAACATGTGAGGGAAGGAAAGAGAAATTCTAATTAACGGAAAGAAAACAAAAACGGTACAAATATCAAATCAGAGGAACAAAATCCCTAACATCAACAACCCAAAAGATAGCATATTAAAATGAGGAACAGCGGAACTGAAACCCTAAAAAAGATGAAAAGCAGGCGAGATCCCGCAAAACCCTAGCGAGCGAGAGCAGATAACGAAGATCTAAGAAATTTAGGGGGAAAATAGGGTAGTAAAAGAAAGATCCGGAAAAGGGAGAGAAAAGTAACAAACAGCAAAGGCAAAGCAAGCAGATCCATGAACGAAGTAAGAAAAGGAAAAAAAGGCGTAAGTTTCACCTGAAACCACCGTCGGAAAACCGCTTATCGGCTAATAATATTGCAAAGCTTTTAATAGAAAAAATATGAAATGAAATATTTTAAAAGAAAAAAAGGAGAGGAAGGGCCGTACGACTATCACTCACTCCCCACTCTCCACTCCAGAGAAAATGACTTACTCCGCAGTCCGCACCTCTTCTCCCTATTTATATCAATAATAATATATATAATAAAATAAATATATATACTTATATATAATATTATTAATATATATATCTATATCTATCTATACTATATTAAAAAGTACGTTAAGCTGTAAAACTTTTGAAATCGTCTATTATATCCTCATTTGTTAAATATATTTCTAAATTGTATTGTTTAGGTTTTTATAGTTTTACTAAATTAAAAACTTTATTTTTATTTAATTAAATATAATATCTTTATAATTATTTTATTTTATTTTACTATTTTACTCAACTAAAATCTCTATTTTTATATAATTAAATCTAATATCCTTATAACTATTATATTTTATCATTTTACTATTTTACTCAACTAAAAACTCAATTTTATATAATTAAATCTAATATCCTTAACTCAATTTTTATATAATTAAATCTAATATCGTTATAACTATTATATTTTACAATTTTACTATTTTAGTTAAAAAAAACTTGATATATTAGTTTTTTAAAATATATTTCTTGAATGACATTGTTTAAACTTTTACAATTTCTTTTTAAAAATAAACTTTTGCAACTGAAAACACTATTTTTATTTAATTAAATTCAATATTTTTATAATTATTTTATTTTTATCATTTTAATTTTAAAATTTTCAATTAAAATATAAACTAACAAAAGTATTATTATCAAGTTTAAAAGTTAAAATAAGTTGTCTAATCATTAATTATTCATATTTTTTAAAACTAATTAAGTTAAAATTTTATTTAAATTATATAGTGATTGGTCTGTTTCTATTTTTGGAGCATGTTGGTATAACAAGAATTTAAAGTTTTAAAAATGAGAAGAAGAGTAACATCCAATTATTTCCTTTGACTTATAAAGTTAGAGATGTCAATCGGACAGGTTGGGTGGGTTTCGGGTTATCGTCACTTGGGTCCAGGTTTAATGAGTTAGGTAATTTTCTCGGATCATCCGGGTTATCGTTTATTTTTCTGGTCAAATCGGGATCGACCGGATTGGACAGGTTATTGGGTTCATGTCATGTTTTGACAGCTTTACTTATAATTAATGGGTCACGTGCAACGTACGTGAGAGTGAAGATTAGTACAATTAAAATGCGCCTTATACAATTAAATTAAACCTACTATTAATTTTACGAGCAAAGTTCTCATTGAGCGCCACATGGCAATTTAGTTTTTTTAACAAGTGTAAATAGTTAATTTTATAATGTTTTATTTATTATATTTGTATTCATTTAGTTTGGAAAAATTAAAAGACATTCATCTCCTTTCTATATAAAATAAATTATCAAATAATTATAAATTAATTATAAATTTGTTATGAATATCCATGTATGTTGTGGATGTCCATGAATCTAATTAAAGCATGGATAAGATTGATGACTTGATTCATTCATACAGATATACCTATGTACTAAGTTCATCCCCTTATATTTATGGTGATGTATCTATGTGCCTATAAATAGGTCAATTACTTTGTTATATAATAAGATGAATAAGAACAATTTCTCCCATTCTTCATATTTCCTTCTTCTCCATATTCTATTGTCTTTCTATTCTCTTGTCTTTTCCATACTTCAATTCTCTACTCCCTTGCTTTGCTTTGTTATCATTTCACAACAAAATTTCATTTCTTAACTAAATTTTCTCAAAAGAATTTATAAAATAAAACAGTCGCACGCGAAGCGCGGTCGGGAAGTTCTAATATCCTATATTTTAATAACTAGTTTTCACCTTCACACACGTGGCTCAACTCGTGTGAACAAAATATGTTTTTAAATAACTTTGAATAATACTAAAATCAGAAATATTCAATTAAAACAAATAATTAAATAACAAGTTGATCGGCCCGCGCTGGCACTACGGGCGCTCTTTTTTAAGAATCGTTATTTATCACCATGCATATATTAAAAGATTTTCGTCGTAAATTTAAAATGGAGACAGTGTTTTGACGTGTTTATTGGATTGTTCTATTTCCTTTTTTAAGGTACAGATTTTTTTAAAAATAATCGACAGAAAAAAAAAACAAAGTCAATAAAGACAGTGTTTTGACGTGTTTATTGGATTGTTCTATTTCCTTTTTTAAGGTACAGATATTTTAAAAAGTAATCGACAGAAAAAAAAAAACAAAATCAATAAATGCAGCACTTGTGGAATTGACAAATGGGAGGGTGCAATTAACTAAATCTGGTTCTAGAAATCTTATAATTACCAAAAAAGTAAGTGATGCGCCAAGGGCTTATCATGGCTTAGAAGAACACATTGGAGCCAATGAAGATCAAGGAGATGTCATCGATGCTAGCTTGCAGGAGCATGGACATTGAAGCACAAGTGATCGGCCATTACTTGGAGAAGCCGCGCAACACCGGCCACATGACCGACCATCGCATGCAACATCACGTGAGGCAACCGGCCACAACCGGCCATCGCTTGGCGCACCAACCGGTCATAACCGGCCATCGATTGGGACATCCGGACTAGACCGGCCTTTTGATCCTTTAGCCATTCCGCATGGTCCAATGACTAGGGCTCGGGCTAAAAGGTTCAAGGAAGCTTTATTGGGCTTTGTAAGATCTCATCTTGGAGGTTTAGAGTCCATTGAAGACCATTTGGAAGGCATTGAAGTCGACATCATCAAGAATATTCCCATCGATTCCAAGTTGTTCACCTTACTTGAAATCGATGAGCATTAGGCTTTAGCATTGTGTAATTCGGCTACATGGGCCTTTATTCTATCTTAAATTAGTTATTATTTAGTCTAGAAGACATTGGGTTGGGCCTTGTTTGACTAAGTCCAATCCTTGCTTAATTATGTAATGTTATTTACTTTTCCTAGTAGGACAAGGAGTAGGCTATTTCCTTGTTCCTTCCTTTTAATTATGCCGCCCCTTATAGGATTAGGATTCGGGTTTGGAGTAGGTTATGCGCCAATCCCTCCCCTATATAAGGGCTCTTTTATCTCTTGTAAACATAAGTTGAGTTGATTAATAAAGTTGAGGATTATTTTCCCAAATTGATTATCTTAGCTTCATTGTTCTAGTTTGAGCAAACTTAGGGTCCTTCATCTTGTAGAGTCCTAGCAAGCAATTAGGTTGAGATAACTTAGTTGTTTGTGAATCTTGTGATCTTGAGAATTCAATTGCAGGTCTGATTGAGTGCTTAAGGCTGACGAAAGAGGAGGAATAGCCTTGTGAAGGTCATCGACATACAAGTCTAGAAGTTGAAGAAGTTCAAGTCGACTTTGGTGGATATTCAAAGGTGGATTTGAATCTAATACAACTAGATTCGTATCAGTAAGGGGAAAGAAGGAAATAAAGGAATATGACATGCGACTTTTTGAGTCATTTGTCAATTCAGAAATGATCATTTGTCATTTGTTACATGATAGATTAGTTCTCTAGCTCATCATCAATCCTTGATGGGGATCATTTATTAATTCCACTACTCTATTCAAATCCATTGAGAAATTACCAAAAAGATTACTTATTTAATCCCCTCAAGAATCAAAAGTTATGACATTTAAGTAATCTGCCAAGTAGGAAAAATGAAAAAAATAAGTTCTCTAACTCCAAAAGCAAGCCTTGGTAGGGATCTTTTAGTAATTTCACTACTCTATTAAAGTTTAGGACATTTAAGTAATCTGCCAGGTAGGTAAAGACGAAAAAGATTACTTCTCCAGCTCATCATTAATTCGGGGTAGGGATCTTTTAGTAATTCCACTCAGCTAATCATTAATTCGGGGTAGGGATCTTTTAGTAATTCCATTACTCTAAAGTTAGGGCATTTAAGTAATCGGCCAATTGTGAAAAGACGGAAAAAAATTAGTTCTCTCACTCCTCATTAATCCGGGAAAGGGATCTTTTAGTAATTTCCATATGTTTATTCAAATAATATGTAGTATATATAATGATAATGAATATTAATTAATTTCAATAGTTTAAGACTTACCACTATATTATCCGAAGAGAAAATGAGACTATATGCTTCATCTGGTTTCATGGCATAACGAATTCGCTTTAGAAATTTTCACCAAAAAAAAAAATCGCTTTAGAAATCCTTCTTGTAATCTATCATTCAAGTAATCCTATTAGAATAAGAAAGAAAACTCATAAGCAAATAAGAAAGTCAAATTATATGGAAACCTTGATAAAACAATTAAATAAATAAATGTATAGCATCATCAACACAACCTTTAAAGGATCATCTAGCCTAAAAGTCTCAAACCCTTCTCCATACTCAGCTCCAATTGCCTAAACGAAAAATAAATAAAAAACATGAACAAGACCATCAAAACTCATCAACACATACAAACAGAAAGAAAATACTAAACCCAGAATAACACCTCTCTTTAATTTAAGAGAATTTTAACAAATCCCATCTTTTTTTCCAATAAATTAAATCCTAAACACATAAACCACAAATTAAGATATGGGAATTTCAACTCTTTTGGGAATGACACATTGATTCCTAAACAGGAAAGAACATTTAAAAAGTAAAAAAAAGAAGTACCATGAAAACTAAAATATTCTTGGCAACCCATCTCTTTTGCTACAAGAAACTACACCAAATAAAAGAAAAATCGGTACTAGACAATGCGAAAAACACTGTAACTAATCAACCCTTTATTAATGAGAGGATGGGTGGGTTACTATTCATATTTTCCAATCAAATGAATAGTTACTCAAATTGCCCAATTTGCTTTTGCCAACCCGTTACCCAAACCGACCCAAATTATTTTAAACTCGTTTCATAGACCATACCTTTTCTTTCTTTCCTTTTTTTTTTCTTCCTTCTGCTTTTCTTTCCTCTTCTTATCAGCTCTCTTGCTTGGCCGCTACTCTCTTCCATCCCCACCCCACTCCCCTGGATTTCCTCGATTTTTTGTCCACGTGCTCCTGATTATTCCCTTTTTGTTAGGTTACCTACTCTCAATTTCAGTCCCTTCTTTCTTTTCTTTCTTGACCTTCGATTTCTCTGAGTTCTTTTTTTTTTCGTTTCTCCTTCCCTCTTTTCTCATCTTCTTCATCTTCATATTTCTTCTCTCTCTCCAGAAATCTCATTATATTATTCCCTTCAAAGTTCCTCCAATTAAAGGTTGTTGCTCCTTTTTGGGCCTGGTGTTTTTTTTTTGTGGAATTTTTCATTTTTATTCCCTAATTCCTTTGTGGGTTTACTTTTTAATATAGATTGATATTCCTTTTGTCATTTTGATGATGGGTTTTTGTTTGTGCAGAGGAAGTGATGCGCCAAGGGCTTATCATGGCTTAGAAGAGCACAATGGAGCCATTGGAGATCATGTCTTGGATAAACATGGAGATGTCTTGGAGATTCAAGAAGATGCCACAGATGTTCCCGGATTGAACACAAGCTTGGCGGAGCAAGGAGTTAAGGACCGACCACCATCGCATGGAGCAACCGGCCATGACCGGCCAACGCATGGGACATTGCACGGGCCATCGCACGAGCCATCCGGCCACAACCGGCCATTGCACGGGCCATCCGGCCACAACCGGCCACTTGACCCTTTAGCTATTCCGCAAGGTCCAATGACTCGGGCTTGGGCTAAAAGGTTCAAGGAAGCCTTATTGGGCTTTGTTAGATCTCATCTTGGAGGTTTAGAGTCCATTGAAGACCATTTGGAGAGCATTGAAGTCGACATCACCAAGAATATTCCCATTGATTCCAAGTTGTTCACCTTACTTGAAATTAATGAGCATTAGGCTTTAGCATTGTGTAATTCGGCCTCATGGGCCTTTATTCTATCTTAGATTAGTTATTTATTTAGTCTAGAAGACATTGGGTTGGGCCTTGTTTGACTAAGTCCAATCCTTGCTTAATTATGTAATGTTATTTACTTTTCCTAGTAGGACAAGGAGTAGGTTATTTTCTTGTTCCTTCCTTTATGTATTGCCGCCCCTTATAGGGATTGGAGTAGGTTATGCGCCAACCCCTCCCCTATATAAGGGCTCTTTTATCTCTTGAAAACATAAGTCAAGTTATCAATAAAGTTGAGAGGTTTACACACCCAATATCGATTATTTGGCTTCATTGTTCTAGTTTGAGCAAACTTAGGGTTCTTTAATCTTGTAGAGTTCTAGCAAACAATTAGGTTATGATTGCTTAATTGTTTGTGAATCTTGTGATCTTAGGTGTTCAAGTGCAGGTCGACTTGGGGGTCTAAGGCCGACGAACGAAGGAAGATTTATCAAGTGAAGATTGTCGACATACTCATCTAGAAGTTTGGTGGATTCAAGTTGATCTTAGGCGGGTCTCTAAGGGTGG
>AWWV01006424.1:0-17558 GCA_001974805.1 Corchorus capsularis
TAGAATTTGCACATAATCCTAAAATAATACATATAATAATATATTTAGGAGATATACAATAAAATGGATCATATGAAATGTCTTAAAATTTTTATAAATCCCAGTCATGTAAAGTGGATGATTTTGTTGTGTGTAAATAAATGAATTCATGATAATGTTAATATTTGTTTAAGTTCTTAAACGACACTTAAAGAGTTAGTTATAACCACATGAAAGTTATCATTCAATTGAAATTGCGGGTATCTAATGGACTTTGCTCAACAGTATCTAATGGACTCATACACTTACAAAATAGTGCATACATACATGTGTGTGAATGTTGTAAAATTTTGAAATTTCTAAAATATCATATTTTTGTTAATTACTACTTATAATATATATATATATATATATATATATATATATTGCAAATTCATGGTGTCAACAATTGAGAGGTTCTTTTGTTCTTTTGGTATAAGACCATATGTTTGGGGGCTTAAGCAATTTAATTTTAAGTGCAATGAAAAAAAGATCAAAATCTTTTCGGTAGTGCATGGCCCAATTTGTCCATTAATTTTTCATTTCAAATCCAATAAAATAGAATGGAGCTACCGGCCCATAAAAGACCAGCTTCGGCCCAAAATTTTGGCTTTTCATTCAAATACTGGAGTAGTAAACTCAAATAGAGAAAAGTATAACACTTTTTTTTTTTTTTTTGCGAAAGGGAGGGGTGATTTGAAGCTATGAAAAAAAAACACCACTAATTGGAGTGGGATTCGGACTAATTTTTTCGTTGTCCAATACCATGACTAATTCTAACTAATTCAGTTGATAGGTGATTTTTGGCTTATTATTTTTATCTCAACATTGCCTGATAAATCAGTTATAGATAGTATCTAAAAAAGCATAAATTAAACCTGAATTCCTTCATCTACTAACACATAAGGTATATAATAATAATGAAATAAAGGTATATTGTTATAAATATACATGAACCTAATGTATATTATGTGGATGTCTATGAATGTAATAATGGATAGATAAAATTGTTGACTTGGTAGATTCATACACATTTACCTATGTGCTTAGATTCATCTCCTTATATTTATTATGATGTATCTATGTGTCTATAAATAGGCCATTTACCTTGTTATTAGAAGATGATGAATAAGAACAATCTCTCTCATTCTCCATATTCTTGTTCTCTCAATTCTCTTGTCTTTTCCATAATTCAATTCTCTACTCCCATACTTTATTTTGTTATCATTTTACAACACGTTATCAGCACGAAAAGCTCTAAAGTGAAGATCAAGAAATTCAAAAAGATCGAGATTGAAAGATTAACCATCAAGCCAAGGTTAGATATTTTACAAAGTTTATTTAACATACATAATCTCCTCCTTCTACCTTTCTTTATCATGCATAATCTCCTCCTTCTACCTTTCTTTATCATTAAAAATTATAAATGATCAAATACTACCTTGTATATTAGTGGCACCTGAAGTTGTCACATGATCAAGAATATTAGTGGCACCTGAAGTTGTCACATCAAGCATATTAGTGACACCTGAAGTTGTCACATGATAAAGAATATTAGTGGCACCTGAAGTTGTCACATCAAACATATTAGTGACACCTGAAGTTGTCACATCAAAGAAATAGTATCATTTTGACACACAAAGTTGTCATTATTAAGGATGAAAATATTTGTTGCCAAAGTTTGACACCTGAAGTTGTCATACTATCCACTTAAAACTTTAATTGTTGCAAAAAATTTGACACCCGAAGTTGTCATACTATCAACTTTAAATTATATATATGTTCATGTCATGCATAAATCTATATATGATTTCTTTGTTTCATGTATTTCATGTTTGATGAATTTCTTAATCTGAAATCTAATTCTAGTTATATAATTCCATGATAGCATCATCATGCATGAAACTTATATTGGACTCTTGAAATTGTGGGAAATAATTATATTGATTTTGTGGATCTTGATGTTATTTTAATAAAATACTTATCTTGGATTTAAATGCTAAAATCAATTTGGTGTAAATATTTCTTAATTTCAATTGACATGAAATATAACTTGATAATTAAACAATATTGTGAAAATGGTTTTCTGAATTGATTTCTTTTTGTGGCTAAACAAAACCATGTGCTCTTAAATTAAGAATTATTTATCTTGGATTATAAATGTTGAAATCCTTAAATGGTCCTGAAGACGCATTTAAGAGAAAGCGATGAAAACATCCAATCAATACAAGGCCAATATTATAGTGAAAAATTATGAATTTTGTCCAATTGGATTTACTTCATTCCCTGAAGTGAATGTAGCAACATACAATCACTAAAATTTTTAATATGGTCATAGCCATGATTTTTAGTTATGGTCATGATCATGATTGTAGTAATGAATATCATGGAGATTATTCTAATAATACATCTTTCACCCGAAGTGAAAGGGAAATGAATGGAAAAAGGAAAAACGAGAAAGAAAAAGGTGGACAAAATTTCAAGCATATTGAAAATATATGTCAGGTCATTGGTTCAAAAACATCCTGTTGACCTTTATCGTGATTTGCTTAAGAATATTGATGAAAAGAAAATTGAGATAAATTTTGCTTATAAAAATATAACGATTCTGAAATTGGCCATATTGATATTACTCATTGTAGACACCCATTTTTAATCAAGTGTGCTTTTGGGCTTGTGTAGTTGCCATTTTTGGACTTTGAAATTCGTTGGATAAGTTCAGCTTTGGGTTTATATCCTTTTTGGTAGTGCAAATTATTGGAATATCATAATTGATACCTCGCATAGGTTCTCATACCATTTTAGTATCAACATTACATTTATATGCCACGTTTGCATACCCCATTTTGCATAGCATAATAGAGGAGAGAATTAAGTAATTGGGCTTTGGTTAATTGGACAACTTACACTTGGACTTGTTTAGAAGCAGCCGAATTCCTTGCACTTATGTTTACATGGAGCAAAGTATGTGATTAGAATTAAGAATAAAATAATAATAAATGTCACATTACAATGTTGTCACATTTAACTCTCTGAATACACAAGCATACTAAGTTAACAAGAAAAATCCCACAAATCATCAGGATAGGATTGACATCCCTTCGTTTTCCTTATGGCAAAAAGAAGAGTATTAAAGTGGCACAGCTCCATCTAGTCCTCACTTCCATTTCCAGAAACTTGGATCACTTTTAGCAAAACAAAACCTGCAGGAGCATAAAAGAGGCAAGAAGAGGCAAAAAAATAGCAAAATGTATCCCCAGGCTCAAGATATAGACACCATTGATTGGTGACATGTCAATCTCCAAACAAATGACATATAGAACATGAAAGCAAGAAAGAAATGACACCCAAACAGCAAAGAAGCAGCACAGAAAGAGCAAACAGAAGAAGAGAATATTTTCATAGGATTCGGGGCAGCAAGCATACAATGATGAGATTCAAGAACCTGGGGAAAAGGTTAGCTAATTTAGGCCCAATTAGAACTCAGGACAAGCATTGATTCCTGGGCCTGATGTTTCGAAATGGACCAAGAGATATGCAGCAGGTTTCAATTCAGCATACCAGGGCACAAAGGATCACAAGTGTTCAAGCAATTAAGTTTCAAATTTAACAGCAAGTGCCATTCTCAAGATACAAAAAGACAAAGCCAATTGTAACAAGCTAGAGCAGAGACAAGAAAAGTGCAATGGAATTTAGGACAGAAGTAAGCATCAGGGAAATAAGCACAGTATGCATCACTCACAAGCACATAAAACACATCACACAGCAGGCATGTTTAAGGGCAATTTAGGAGCTAAGAAAAGCATCTATGGCAGCAAGCAAAAATCACCAATTCATATTACAGCGCCATGCACATGGAAATCAGAGGCAGATGGTCAGAAGTCAGTGTGACAGGGTCAATGACAACGACCAAGCAAGTTCAAGCGTCAAACATAGTCTGAAGACAAGAGCATTTCAAACAGGGCACCAAGACAAGCAGAGGATTCCAACAGTGATTAAGTAACACAGGCAGAGGGAAGGTGGCACTAGATAGGGCAACACAACAGCACACAACAGCAATATTCATCAAAGCATGTCAATTCAGCCAAGCATTCAATGTCCCATTAAAACAACTCAAGTTCAATTCAACAACATTATAAGATACCTCAATTCAGCAAATAAGTGAACAAGAATGGTCATCCAATAAGCAAGCAAGCAAGCAATGCGAAACAGGCAGGATAAAAAATTGTAAGCAGGGCACATCAAGACTAATTTTAGTCGTTTTGAGGCTCAGACACTTGACACAACAAATAAGCAAGTTCTAAAAGCCAAATACATCACAGTGCACTTAGTATGAATACAAGACAATTAACATATATTCACCAAAGCGTCTAACAAAGCAGATCATGAACTGAGTTAGTAGCAGCATCTTCACTCACAAATCAGAGTTGGTAGCAATAAGACAATAGAGCTCATAATGGTAAAAATCGATCAAAAAACAAGATCATGTCAAAAATCATCATCAAGCAAACAGGCTACAATAATACAGTTACACATACATTTGCTTCTACTAGCATTATTGTAAGCAGCCAGAAGGTTCATGATAGAGTAAAGCAAATTCATGGTTAGTAAATTCTCACCCAAAGTCAAAGGAAGTAAAGAAAGCTACCACAAGGATGTGGCAATCCCTGATTAGGCCAGGGAAAGCCCTGCGCTTGGCAGAATTGGCCAAGTCAGCAACACAAAATGCCTAAAAAGGGAGTGTGAGGAACACGTGAGAAAATGGAGTAAAATAAGAAGTAAGCAAAATATGAAGGAGTAAAACAACAATAGCTCACCTAGAGGAATTCAGTATGATGTTAGACCACCAACCGCCAGCTCAGCATCTTCTGGATCATTCTTTTAAAATTCAGAGAAGATAGAACTTGCAGAGGACAAAAATGAAAACCCGAAATTGCTCAAATGAAAGGCAAACAAAAATAAAAGGACTATACAAGAAATAGGTCACTAAGAAAGGTGACTCACCTCATCTGATACAAGAGCCAGCTCATGAACACACGTCATCCTTATCACCTTCACCAGAAGAATCAAAGGGATTCGCAGAGAAGGATCTAGAATCTCCAAGCCTATAAATAGGCCTCATTTTCCATCTCAAGAGGGAGGGGGGGGGGTAGAGAAAAAAAGAAAGGAAACTCTGCCATTTTGGAGGGAGAAACCATTGAGTCAAGTTTTGGAATTGGGGCTTTTCATCAGAAAGGTTTTTTTTAGAGAAATAGGCTATTGGGTTTGAAAAAGAAAAGGAAGGAGAGGAATTATGTAAGAAACAAGGTCTTGAATTAAGGATTAGAGAGAGAGGAGAGAGAGGGGTTGTAAGTATACCTGAGTTCGCCGCCGGGAAATTGAGATTTAAGCGTCAGATATCTGACGATCGAGGGTTCAGATTAATGATTGGTTAAGGGGGTTTTGCAGAGGGAAGAACGGTGGAAAACATACTAGAAGATCTAGGCCACCCGACGGCTAGATAGAGAGATCGGAGGAAGGTTTTAAGGTTCGTCCAAGGCAAGATTTGGGCATTTTAAGTTGAGTTTTGAAGAAACAAGGACCAGATCCGGTGTCATGAGGCTGAGACAAGCCAACCTCGAGCTTTGGAAACTCATCCGAGCTCCGGTGAAGCTCCGACGCGGTGGGGCAGGGCGGTCCGAGCGGAGGAGGCGATTTCAGGGGAAGAGGCTTAGGCGGCTAAGGTTTCTAAGCTTGAGGAAAGATGGTTTATATAATATCCCGTACGGGTCAACCCGTACCCGACCCGTTTGGGACCCGCGGAGGCCCATCTCCGAAATTGGGTAATCTCTAAACTTGGGCTTTAAATTTATCTTAAGTATGTGGGCTTTTCATTAGCATTTGGGCTTATGCTAATTCAAGATTTAGTAAGTTAAGTTTAAATTACTAAAAATCATAAAATCCAAAAAGACAAGATAGATTAATCAACCACCTTTCATCCATATTCATTTCTTTAAATGTTGTTGATATTATGCTCATTTGAGAAAGTTAAACAGACACCAATGATGGAACAATTTGGTGAAATGTGACAATAGTTGTCCATTCTAACCTTAATTTCCTAGGCTTGGGGTATTAAATTGGGGGTCTTATCAATCAAGTGGAAGGTGCCCAAACAATACTCCTCGTATAAATATTTGGGTAAAATATGATTAAACCGGAATGCATGCATCATATGCATTAAGCAAATACAGTCAAAGGCTTAATTTGGTAATTAAGAAAAGTAAAGTCTTAATCCAGGGCGATTAAGAAGGTCAAACATAATTAAGGTTTTAATCCAGGGCAAATACGAAAGTCAAACACAGTTAAGGTTTTAATCCAGGGCTATTAAGAAAGTCAGATTAGTTAAAATTTTAATCTAGGGTGATTAAGAAAAGAACAGTTAAGGAACTTAATTCATGGAAATTAAGTAAAAGCAGTCAAATGACTTAATTCAGGGTAATTAAGTAAGAGCAGTTAAAGAACTTAATTCAGGGTAATTAAGTAAGAGCAGTTAAAGAATTTAATTCAGGGTAATTAAGTAGAAGCAAGTTAAGAACTTAATTCAGGGCAATTAAGTAAAAGCAGGTTAAGAACTTAATTCAGGGCAATTAAGTAAAAGCAGGTAAGAACTTAATTCAGGGTAGTTAAGTAAAGGAGCAGTTAAGAACTTAATACAGGGCAATTAAGTAAAAACAGTCAAAATCTTAATTCAGGGCGATTAAAAAAAGTAAACATAGTAAGTCAAAATCTTAATTCAAGGAAATAAGTTAAAAGCAGTAAAAGGAGCTTAATTCAGGGAAATTAAGTAAACACGGTCAAAGAACTTAATTCAGGGTAATTAAGTAAAGAACAGTTAAGAACTTAATTCAGGACAATTAAGTAAAAGCAGTTAAGAACTTAATTCAGGACAATTAAGTAAAAGCAGTTAAGAACTTAATCCAGGGTAATTAAGTAAAAGCAGTTGAAGGACTTAATTCAGGGTAATTAAGTAAAAACAGTTAAAAGGTAAGGATAGGCACAGACTTAATTTCAAGGAAGGAAATTAGGTAAAGACAAGCACAGACTTAATTCAGGGTAATTAAGTAAAGTAAGCACATACTTAATTTCATTGAAGGAAATTAGGTAAAGACAAGCATAGACTTAATTTCAAGGAAGGAAATAAGGTAAAAGCAAGCACATACTTAATTCAGGGTAATTAAGTAAATTAGCAAAGACTTAATTTCATAAGAATTAAGTAAAATCATCAAAGACTTAATCCAAAGATGATTAAGTAAGATCAGACAAAAACTTAACCTCTGGGATTAAGTAAAGAAAAGGACTTAGTTCCAAGGAAGGGAATTAAGTGGAGTAGAGGACTTCAATCCAAGGAAGGGGATTAAGTAGAGTAAAGGACTTGATTCCAAGGAAGGGAATTAAGTAGAGTAAAGGACTTGATTCCAAGGAAGGGAATTAAGTAGAGCTAAGGACTTGGTTCCAAGGAAGGGAATTAAGTGGAGTAGAGGACTTAGTTCCATTGAAGGGAATTAAGTAGAGTAAAGGACTTGATTCCAAGGAAGGGAATTAAGTAGAGTAAGGGACTTGATTCCAAGGAAGGGAATTAAGAAGAGTAAAGGACTTGATTCCAAGGAAGGGGGAATTAAGTAGAGTTAAGGACTTAATTTCAATGAAGGAAATTAAGTAGAGGACTTGATTCCAAGGAAGGGAATTAAGTAGAGTTAAGGACTTAATTTCAAGGAAGGAAATTAAGTCAAGTTAGGGACTTAATTCAGGGTAATTAAGTAGCGTCAATAAAGGGACTTAATTCAGGGTAATTAAGTAGCGTCAATAAAAAGGCTTAATTCAGGGTAATTAAGTAGTGTCAATAAAAGGCTTAATTCAGGGTAATTAAGTAGAGTCAATAAAGAGCTTAATCTAAAAAGAGATTAAGCAAAACAATAAAAGGGCTTGATTTATAAAAATTGAGTCAATAAAAGAAGGGAATAATGAGACGGCTTAATCTAAAGAGAATTAAGTCAGAATAAAAGACATAGTAACATCGGCCTAATCCGGATAATTAAGTAAAAACAAAATAACAATTTGGACTAAATAGAGAACAAATTAAGGTCAACTATAACTCGTTTAAAGATTAAGAATGATAAAATCAGGCATGAATAGGTTTCAGAATAGAAGCAACCAACGGTGGAGACCCATAGTTAATCCCAGACCAGTCAGTGCCGTCTTTTGACGAGCATCGTGGGGGTGCTAATCCTTCCCCACGCGTACCCGACTCCTAAACCATAGACTCTGGTTAAGCAGACATTATTAGGTTTAGTATTACCTAATTAGATTAATATTAGACTTAATAATCGGATAGGTGGCTAATCACACCTAAGTAAAAAAGATTAGTGGCGACTTCTCATAAGAACCTGAACAGTTAGTTTCTCGCCGAGCCGCACGTTGCGGCACTCATTTGGATGTTTCTAGTTTCCTTGCCGTTTTTGATGGCAAAATAGATCATTTAATTGGTGAAAGAATTATCAATAATGAGCATGATGAAAAGATGAATTCCTTATGTTTTATCTTCTTTTGATGTTATGAAAACTTGACGTTGGATATGTTTCTAAATGTTTATATTGGATATATATATATATTTCGCTTTATATGTTCAAATCATTATATGATTTTCTTGAATTGATTCACTTTTCCTTGTCATGTCTCTTGCTCATGTTGCATAAATGATGAATCTATTTGGCAACAACATCAATAATATATATCTTGTGGATAGTGCAACATCGTATACCATCCTTAAGCAAAAGGAATTTTTCTCTCATTTGATAATGAGAAAATCAAAAGATAGTACTATATCAGATGGTGCAAATTTGATTGAAGGCTCCAGAAGAGCCAGTATTGAAAATTGATTGAAGGCTCCAGAAGAGCTACTATTGTTTTATCTGGAGGAACAAAATTCAAAATTAATGATGCACTATATTCTACCAAGTCTCAAAGGAATTTGTTAAACTTTAAGGATATCCGCCGAAATGGATACCATATTGAGACTGCAAATGAAGGAAATAAAAAATATCTTTGCATCACAAACATGATTTCGGGTAAGAAATATATATTGGAGAAATTACCCGCATTATCCTCCGGATTATATTACTCATTCATTAGTAAGATTGAAACATATGCTTTTGTAAACCAAAAGTTTATTGATTGCATTATGTTTATTGTTTGACATGACCAGTTAGGCCATCCCGATAATACACATATGCTTTTGTAAACCAGAAGTGTATTGATTGCATTATGTTTGTTGTTTGGCATGACCGGTTTGACCATCCCGGTTCAATTATGATGCGAAAAATAATTGAGAATTCATGTGAACATGTAATGAAGAACCAGAAGATTCTTCAATCCAATGATCTCTCATATGCTGCTTGTTCTCAAAGGAAATTATTAGACCATCACCAAGCAAAATGGGAACTGAATCCCTTACATTTTTAGAAAGAATTGAAGGCGATATTTATGGACAAATACATCCACCATGTGGACCATTCAGATATTCTATAGTTTTAATTGATGCATCAACACGATGGTCACATGTATGTTTATTGTCAACTCGTAACCTGAAGTTTGCGAGATTGCTTGCTCAATTGATTCGTTTATGAGTACAATTTTCTGATTATACAATCAATAAAATACGCCTTGATAGTGCTGGTGATTATTTTATGTCTATTGGCATTAATGTTGAACATTGTGTAGTTCATACACAAAATGGTTTGGCAGAATCATTTATCGAAAGTTTGCAATTAATTGCAAGACTAATACTCATGAGAACAAAGCTTACCATTTCTTGTTGGAGCCATGCTATTTTGCATGCAGCAACATTGATTCGCATTATGCCAACAAGTTATAATACATACTCCCCTTTACAAATGGGTTCTGGTCAGGAACCTAATATTTCTCATCTTAGAATTTGGATGTGCGGTATTGTTCCAATTGCACCACCACAACGCACAAAGATGGGACCTCAAAAGAGGTTGGGAATTTATGTTGGGTTTGGAATTTACGGCTTGATTTACCAATTGTCATTTTGATGACTTTGTTTTCCCAACATCAGGGGGAGAAACTAAGCAGTTGGAAAAAGAAATTAGTTGTAATGAATTATCATTATCTTGATCCTCAGAAAAAAGATTGTGAATTTGAAGTTCAAAAGATAATTCATTTGCAAAGGCTTGCCAGACGCCTTTATTGACCCAAAGTGACTAAGTCACATATACCAACTGCTAATGCTCCGATCAAACATGATATCCCAGTCGGATAAGTTTGTATAGCAAATGAGTCTAAACCACACCTGAAGTGCGGTAGACTTGTCGGTTCCAAAGATAAAAATCCTCGAAAATGAAAAAGGAGCTAAAAATCAAGATGGTCAAATTAAGGATAAAATTACTCCAGAAGAGTACACTCCTGAAGAGTGAAGAGATTACTCCAGAAGAGTAAATAGACATAATTAATAATTTAGTTCCAGAAGAACATCAGGTACCTGATAATTGTGAAAATAAATAGATCTCAATTAATTATGTCTTGAATGGAATTTGATGGAACCGAAATGAAGTCAACGTTGACGATACTTTTTCATATCATATAGCGCGCAATGTAATATATGATAATGAGGATCAAGAATCAAAGTCTATGAAAGCATGCATGCAAACAAAAAAGAAATGATTGGCCAAAATAGAAAGACGCAATTAAGGGAAAATTAAATTCTCTTGGAAAACGAAAAGTTTTTGGACTTATAGTCCGTACACCTGAAGATGTACAACCGGTCGAATACAAATTGGTATTTGTGAGAAAACAAATTGAAAAGGGAGAAATAGTGAGATATATGGCACAACTTGTTGCCCAAGGATTCTCACAACGACCTGGCATTGATTATGAGGAAATATACTCACATGTGGTTGATGCAACAATTTTTCATTATTTAGTTAGTCTGGCAGTCCCTGAAGGACTTGATATATGTCTAATGGATGTTGTTACAGCCTATTTATATGGCACACTTGATACTGACATTTATATGAAACTCCCTAAAGGATTTAAATTGCCTGAAGCAAAATAAGCCAATTTCTCGAGAAAAATACTCAATCAAGTTGAATAAATCCTTGTATGGATTAAAACAATCTGGGCGTATGTGGTATAATCGCCTTAGTGAATATTTGTTGAAGGAAGGATACAAGAATGATCTTTTTTGTCTGTGTATCTTTATGAAAAGATCTGGAAATGAGTATGTTATAATTGATGTTTATGTTGATGACATAAATATCGTTGGAACTCCTGAAGAGCTTCCAAAAGTTGTCCAGTGCCTAAAGAAAGAATTTGAAATGAAGGATCTTAGGAGAACAAAGTTTTGCCTTGGGTTGCAAATTGAGCATTTAAAGAATGAAATTTTTGTGCACCAAGGTACTTATCTAACAAAAGTGCTCAAACGGTTCAATTTGGATAAATCGCATCCATTAAGTTCTCCAATGGTTGTGAGGTGCACTCATGTATCTTGCTTGTCATACTCGACCTGACATAACATTTGTTGTTAATTGATTAGCAAGATATAGTTCTTCTCCTACTCGAAGGCATTGGAATGGAGTTAAGCATTTACTCCGGTACCTTAAAGGTACAATTGGATACGAGCTTGTTTTACTCGAATGTACTCGATAAAGATTTAATTGGTTATGCAGATGCTGGATATCTGTCTGACCCTCATAATAGCCGTTGATCTCAAACTGGCTATATGTTTACATGTGGCAGTATTGTCATTTCATGGCATTTAATGAAGCAAGTTATAATTGCCACATCATCTAATCATGCGAAAATTTTAGCAATACATGAGGACAGCCGAGAATGTGATTGGTTGAGGTCTGTGGTAAAACACATTCGTGAAACATGTGGCTTATCTTATGGAAAATGATCCCGATGATAATATATAAAGATAATAGTACTTGTATTGCTCAATTGAAAGATGGACATATTAAAGGAGATAGGACAAGACATATATCACCAAAATTCTTTTTCACATGTGATCTTCAAAAGAATGGTGATATTAAGGTTCAACAAGTCCGCTCATGTGATAATCTTGCAGATTTATTCGTAAGGCACTTTCTATTACGATATTTGAAAAGTTTGTCCATCATATTGGAGTCTGTAGACTCAAAGATCTTGAATGATGTTATCATGAGGGGGAGTTAAATACGCGTTGTACTCTTTTTCCCTTGACCATGGTTTTTTCCCATTGGGTTTTCCTGGTAAGGTTTTTAATGAGGTAGCATTTGAATGTGTATTGGGAGTTCATATGTACTCTTTTTCCTTCACTAGGTTTTTGTCCCACAGGGTTTTTCCTAGTAAGGTTTTAACGAGGCATATTCTCCAACAATGGACATCCAAGAGGGAGTGTTATGAATATACATGAACCTAATGTATATTATATGGATGTCTATGAATGTAATAATGGATAGATAAGATTGTTGACTTGGTAGATTCATACACATTTACCTATGTGCTTAGATTCATCTCCTTATACTCCCTCCGTCCCATTTTTATTGTCCCCCTTTCCTTTTTTGGATGTCCCAATTTATTTGTCACTTACTATAAATAAACAACAAATATATTTAAACTCTCAAATATATCCCCTTTCTATCACATCACACTACACACAAAACCCAATAAACACATACAAACACAAAGGGTAATAATGGAAATCTATAAAAATTCAACCTATTTTCTTAAAGTTTGTGAAAGTCAATGGGGGACAATAGAAATGGGACGGAGGGAGTATTTATTATGATGTATCTATGTGCCTATAAATAGGCCATTTACCTTGTTATTAGAAGATGATGAATAAGAACAATCTCTCCCATTCTCCATATTCTTTTCTTCTCCATATTCTTGTTCTCTCAATTCTCTTGTCTTTTCCATACTTCAATTCTCTACTCCCATACTTTATTTTGTTATCATTTTACAACATATATATATAATAATAATAATAATAATGAAGTAATGGTATATAATAATAATGGAAGGTCTCATAAATTAAACCCAAATTCCTTATCTAAAAGCATAAATCAAAGCTAAATTCGGTATAATAATAATAATAATAATAATAATAATAATAATAATAATAATGATGATGATGATGATGATGATGATGATGATGGAAGCACGATGATCATAATCCAATATGATAAAGTTGAGTCTATTTATGACAAAAAAAAAATCTGCTTCTCCTTCTAAAATTGCTAATAATAGAAAAACTATAAATCATAATATCGTTCCCAATTTCGTAGCTTAACGGTTGCTATTATTCTCTTCTATATATGCTTTTCCAGGTCCCATTATAATAGGTGAAGCTCTTCTATATGGGAGAGGATCCTCACCACTACTAAAATAGTAGTGGAGAGGTCACTGATCTCTCCTATTAATCTAACGGTCCATCTTTCAATTGCAAAGCCTATTTTTTTCACCCATCAAAACGTTACATCTCATTAATTCCCACCTTTCACACCGTTTCTTCCATTTGTTCTCATCCTTTTTTCTTTTCTTCTAGCAGCCATAGTTCTTCCGACTAAAAAAAAAACAGCCATAGTTCTTGGACTCTTGGTTTAGCAGCAGCTTTTACAAGATACAAGATAGTGATTTGTAAGGAAAAAGTTTAAAGTCAGTTCAAAAACTTCCAAACTTGTATTGATTTTGGGTAAATATGCTTTCTTACAATTAATTAATAATATAATACAAACTTGAAATATAACCACATAAGTTCACATTGCACATTGCACTTGAAATATATCTGTCCATACTCCACATTGCAGTACCTCTTCCTGTTAAATGTATTAATTTGAGATATCACTAAGAATTCCTTTTTGACTAAAAGTATCATCTTGTTCCTAATAAATAAGTACAAAATAGTAATCATATTTGAATAAATTGTTTTGCCAATAACAACCAATTCTAGAAAGATTTCATAAGAATTAGATTTGTTTTAAGTTGGAGAAATAGAGGGAGGCTTCTTGGTGTCTCTTGGTATGCTTACCCAACCAATGGAGAAAGATGGATACAAAGGAGATTGGAGGCGGTAAAATTTGGTCGGAAGAAGGGCTGTAAGTTTAATACAGGTATGCCTGTAACTTTTTTTTTTTTTTGGTAATAAAGAGAACAATTAACATTAACTTAAATTAACAGTACGATACATAGTAGTTCCAACTGCATCAAGTAGTACCAAATTTAAAGCGAAATCAGGAGGAGTTTCAAACAACAAAAAGGTCTCCTTTAAATCATCACAAACAAGGGCGCTACCCTTTTTAGCTAAAGCATTCGCTATGTTGTTTCCTTCTCGGAAAACATGTTGGATCCTCACTTCCTCAAACTGCTTCAATAGCCACCTACAGTCATCAATAACAGCAGCATATCTATGATTAGTTTTGTTAGTGTTAATGCTAGTAACAGCAGAAATAATAGTAGCAGCATCTAGTTCTACTACAAGTTTTCTGGCATTGAACCTTCTGGCCAGATTCAATCCATCCTTAAGGGCCCAATACTCAGCCAAGAAATTTGTGGCTCGACCAATATATCTAGAAGAACCAGCCACCCAATTACCAAGCTCATCCCTAAGAACAGCCCCCGCACCGGCTCTGCCCGGATTTCCAAAGGAGGAACCATCACAATTAATTTTTAACCAACCGTGATCTGAGGTTTTCCATGAGACGCGAACAAAGAAAGAATGGGAATTTTTTACCTTACCTATCACAGCAAAGTATTCACCAGCTTTTCTAGTAGCTAAGCACAGTAACCCCACGTGTAAGTGAGCACCCTTAAACACTACTTGGTTTCTAAGAATCCATATTTCCCAACAAATATGAGCAAAAATTAAATACCAAGGAATGCGGGGATGCTGGTGAAAATCTTTTCTCAGAAGATTAACTTTCAACCAAGACTCAAAGAGGGTGCTAGGAAGGTCATCTATTCCTGCTTGTTGCCAAAGGGCTTTCACAAAAGCACAATCTCTAAAAAGATGTTGTACAGTTTCATCACCATTGTTGCAAATGAGGCAGGTGGGACTCACATTCATCCCCCGTCGGGCTAAAAGAGACCTAGTAGGTACAATCCCCCTCAGCATCTTCCAAAGGAAAATCTTCATTTTGGGTAGTAAGTTAATTTTCCAAAACCAGACCCAGCTGTTATCCGAATTAGAAATTCCTATTTCCAAATTGTAAGCAGATTTGATGGAGTAGTTTCAATCAGCAGATTCTCCCCAATAGATGGAATCATCTTTATTGGAGCTAAACAAGGGAGTAGCCAGAATATGAGAAAGAATCTCGTGAGGAAAATGAAAGGAAAACAGCATATTATCATTAAAAAACTGGTCCATCGTAAGATAAGCTTCTCCGAAATTGAAAGGACCATGAATCAACAATCTTAAAGGCCCTAGACCTGTCCAATCTTCATACCAAAAGGATGTGGTCTTGCCAGAAATAATGGATATAATAGTACCATTCTCCACTAACTCATTAGCCCAAATCATAGCTCTCCAAGTTGGAGAGCTAGATTTGTATTTGGGTCTGAGATCTCTACCATACTTTGCACCTAGAGAAGCAGCCCAAAAGGATTCAAGATTGAGTTTAAAGGACCATACCAGCTTACCAAGCATAGCTTTGTTCAAAGCTCGAGCCTCCTTAAGGCCCAGACCCCCCACTTCTTTCGGTTTAGTGACCTCTCCCCAATTTAGTAAATGCAGCTTATCTTTCCCTTCTTCCTTTCCCCACAAAAAATCCCTACATATTTTATCAATCTCTCTACAGATAGAGGCAGGTAATTGGCGACACAGCATGGAATAAGCAGGGATGGATTTAAGAACAGCATTTGACAATACTAATCTACCAGCTGTAGATAGTAACTTAGACTTCCATCCAGCAAGTTTAGATCTCATTTTATCAATGATAAATAAATAATCCTGTTTGGTAACCCTAGAAGTATGCAAGGGAAAACCAAGATATTTCCCCAAGTCTTTAGCCTCACTCACCCCAAGTATATTTATCAAGTTTAGTCTATGATCATCCGGGGTATTCCTAGAAAAGAAGACCCTGGATTTGTCTAAATTAATGGACTGACCAGAATCCTTATAAAAGGAAGATAAGACTCTAACCATAGAGTGTGTTGTTTTTTTGTCAGCCTTCCCAAAGAGAATGATATCATCTGCGAAAATGAGGTGAGAGAAAGGACTCTTTCTAGAAATTTTCACAGGGATCCAATCCTTATTCTCACACGCATCAAAAATGCCTAAACTAAGAAATTCCATGCACATGATAAAAATGTAAGGAGACAAAGGATCTCCTTGTCTAATGCCTCTAGAAGGGGAAAAGAAATCCAAACTAGTCCCATTAACCAAGACCGAGATCTTAGAAGAAGAGAGGCAATTCATAATAAACTCAGAGAGATCTTTCAGAATAAAAAAATAATCAAGCACCATCTTAATGAAACCCCATTCCAACCTGTCATAGGCTTTTTCCAAGTCTAATTTAATGGCCATGAGTCCATTTTTACCCGTCCTTTTCCCAAAGGAGTGAAGAATCTCCAATGTAATGATCACATTATCAATTCCTTTTCTACCAGGAATAAAACTCGCTTGGTAGGGGGAAATCAAGTCACCTAAGAAAGGTCTGGGTCTCTTGACAATAATTTTGCTCAAAACCTTATAAGCAAAGTTACACAACCCAATAGGTCTGAATTGAGAGATTTTTTGTGGGTTAGGGGTTTAGGAATCAAAGAAATTATTGTGTCATTCAAACCCTCAGGGATGCATTTTTTAACAAAGATGTCTCTGATATCCTCACAAAACTTCTCTCTTAAAATGTTCCAGCATCTTTGGAAAAAACATGGGTGTAGTCCATCTGGTCCCGAAGCTTTATGTGGTTTAAAGGACCTGTAGACACCCTAATTTCGCTTGTATCCTTTTAATAAAATTGAATGGCTCCTAAATTTCCATGAGGATCACTCAAGGGTATTTTGGTCATTTGTACACTTAAGGGCATTTTGGTCATCTTTGGTTCACTTCTGTTTAAGATAGCTAAAGTTTTTGGACATCGTGGTAAAATAGTGAATATCTTCTTAGGTTAATCCTAACATGATTGCATCAGAAAGATCCAAAATTATTTTAGTTTTGTTGCATTATTGCCTTTTTGCATTTTTTTTTTTTGGCTTGGCTTCATTTAGTGATTTAGCATTTTTAATTTTATCATATAGCTTAAAACATTTTAGTTTACATAAATAGGATTTGCGTAATTTTGGTAATGAGATTGATTGGAAAAGAAAAGTATAGAAAACGGAAAATTGTTTTTTTATTTGGTAAGGCATTGTTGCACGTTAGACTAATTTCTTAGCTCAGTACTATGCTCAAGGCATTTTAGAATTAAGGCAATCACATCATATATTTCGCTAGTTTCATGCATATCATCACATCATTTGACAGTTTGTTGACTTAGATTTTGCATGAATAAGGTTTGCATCTT
>AWWV01006425.1:0-22844 GCA_001974805.1 Corchorus capsularis
CTTGAACACTTGACAGTCTTGTATCGCATGCATCCTATGAATGGGGCATGTTCCATTATTAACCTGTTCCCCATACTGTCCTGGATCTATCATGTCGGCCTTCACTAACGCCTTGTATACTTTTTCCATAGGGGTGACAACCTCGCGGACATCTCTTATCACAACTTCCCTTCCACATATAGCATTGACTTGACCTCCATTGTGATTAGGTAACGGATTCCCTGTAGTATTTGGCTGTCCTACTTTGGGAAAACTGAGCTTTCCGCTCTTCACTAAAGCTTGCACTTCTTGCTTCAATCTAAAGCAATTCTCGGTGGAATGTCCTTGGGCCCCACAATGGAAATCGCAATAAGCGTTAACATCATACCATGTAGGAAATGGCGGTTGTATAGGACGCTGATACTGAACCCGACGGACCAAATTCTGCTGAACCAACTGTGGTAGCAGCTCTGAATATGTATATGGGATAGGATCGATTTGTTCTCTAGCTTGGCGGAAGGTAGCCCTTGGAGGGAAAGCTTGACCAACAGGTTGTGGTGTGAGTACTGAGGATTGTTGATTTGGCGCTGGCGCCCTATAGGAAATGCCTCCAAGGTTGTTGACTGGCTGATAAGAGTATTGGGCTGGTGTTGGTGGGCGATAATAGTTCATCGAGCTCTGAGTAGGTTGTTGATAACTGTAGGTGGGAGGTGGATAATATGGTCTATAGGAACCTTGAGGCTGGTACCCCACCTGATTGACACTACTTACTTCCTCTTTCTTTTTCCCAGTCGACCCCTTTTTAGCTTCATCTGGAACTGCAATCTTCCCGGACTTAATGCTATTATCAAGCTTCTGTCCTATCACCACAATCTTCGCAAATGGTTCACCGGACATGTTGAAAAGCTTATCATAGAAGATCGACTTCTGAGTGTCAATGAAAAGCCCCGAAATTTCTGATTCCCCTATTGTCGGCCTGACCTGGGCAGCCATATCCCTCCAGCGCTGAGCAAACTCAGTATAACTCTCGGTTGGTTTCCTTTCCATGGCTTTCAAAGTTTCTCTGTTTGGGGCCAATTCAATCAAGTATTTATACTGGTCAAGGAAAGCCTTTGCAAGATCATCCAGGAGCGAATGCGATGCTTATCGAGCTGGTTGTACCATGCAGAGGCCGTTCCTGTCAAGCTATCCTGAAAGCAATAGATCATCAATTTTTCATTTTCTGCATAAGGTCCCATCTTCCTCGTATAGCTTTTCAAATGATTGTTTGGGTAGCTTTTGGTCCCGTCAAATTTCTCAAACTCCGGGGCCTTGAATTGCGGAGGTATGACCAGGCCATCCACCAAGGATAGTTCTGCAGCGTTGATGAGCCCATAGTAACTACTCGAGCCTTCTAACCCACGAAGCCTTTCTTCTATCAAACTCAACATGCGCTTGTTCTCATTTGCCGAGTCGTCCTCCTGCTTTCCAATAGCCCCCAACGGCTTTTCTTGGTTTATAGCTAGTGTTCCTGGGTGATAGTGCACCGGATTCTCATACGAACCCTCCCCCCGAGTATAGTAGGGTGCGGTGGGATAATAGACATATCCAGGCAGCACATCATTGGTTGTTTCAGCCTGCAACTTCCCATTATCTTTAGGTTTTTCTGCCATCTCATCCAAGTTGTTTGTTTTTTCTTGTGCTGCCCTTTCTTTCGTTGGATTTTCTATGGCTACAGACAACCTGTTCACTGCTGCTAACACTTGCCTCAACTGTTCCTTCATCTCATCCCTATCTCGCTTCAGTTCCTCAAATTCTTCACCATGCAGCCCTGCCATTGCCTTAGCCTTTGACCTTGTAAAATACTGACGTTGAGCTATCTTGGAACCTTTATTATTAAAACCATCGATTAGAAACCAAGATTAAATCCTTTATGGATGCGGATGAATGAATGCCTTAAAAGGAAGAGTTTACAAGACTCCCCACCATTGTAGTGGAATTCATAATTCTTCACTTTTTATATCCAGAACTTATGACTCTGTGCATTCACATAAGTCAAAGTATCCTTCGTACTTGCATTTATATATGGTGTATGCATGAATATTCGAATGAATGAATACTTGAATGAATGACCTAAAAAGGCAAGCCATAAAGATTCTCCACCATTGTGGTAACACTTCATAACTTTGATTTTGTGCATTCACATAAATCAATATCCTTTATAAAAATTAGTCACATATTGCCAAAACCAAGAAACTGAATTATCCCAAAACAAGGTTTAAAACACCACATCATTACATCACCAAATTGTTCAAACTTTAATTACAATCTCCAAATGTTTATTTGTTTAACCATTTTAAACTAACATCACCAAGTATCTATGGTGTATCCTTCACCGACCCCTCGTGTCTGCGCTCATCACAGTCTTCATTGAGGGCTATGTCTTTGTAAGCGCTGATGAAAGCTCCGAACAGGCGGATCACCTTCCCCAAGCAATCAAGGACCTCCTCTCCTTCTAGTCTTTTGAATATCTTTTGATTGCAAGCCTTTTGAACCTCACTTTTGATTTCCTTAGCCTTTGCTACTCCTTCTTGGACATATGTCTGCAATTCTATCAACTGGTCGGTGCTGGTGTGGTAGGCATGTTCCCACTTGTAGAGCCTGTATTTGATGAAAAACCATGCCCCTTTTAGTTCCTTCACTTTAACCTTCAGCTGATAGTACTCCGACTCGAGATCATCGAAGTTGTCTTTTCGTTCCTGTGCCAATTCTTCCAAACAGATTATTTCAGTATTCAGATCCTGGATTTGAGCTTCGTAAGCGGCTTTCCATAACATCAACTGTACTTCTTGCCCTGCGATCTTCTCCTTTTCCTCCTCAAGTGCGATTGTCAAGGCAACGACCTTTTCATTGGCTTCATGGAACTCTGCCTCCCGTCCTTTTAAAATTCTGATTTCTTCATCCTGACGTCTGGCTAGGGAGACTAAGTTATTGCTAAAGTCTCTCTCCTCCTCCAACTCCTGCTTGATATTCTGACCAGCACTTTCAATCCGCGCCTTCTCCCGTTGGAGTGCAATGTATGCCGGACTTTGAGTAACCACCATAGTTCTCTTTCCTTTCAAATCCCTCACTTCATCCTTGAGTGCATCAATTGATTGGCCAAATTTCTTATTCTGATTCGCACAATATTCTGCCTTATCTTTTTCTTTCTGATAATCCTACTCCAACTCCTCTTTCCTTTTACTACCTTGTCCATCCGAATCTGCAGGTCCTCGGCTGCTTCCATTAGCCGTGCTTTTTCTTCTTCCCACTTAGCTTTCTGTGACTTGAATTTTTCCTCCAATTCCCTAAGTACAGCCCCTTCGCGAAGGCGCTTGTTTTCAATTTTCAATTTAGTGAGCTCATCTTCACCGTTTGCCCCTAATCTAATCCTTGGGTTCTTGGCGGGAGGCGGCGCTAGATTCTTGACTGTTTCCTTGTGCCATATGACATATTCTGGAGATGGGGTTGTTTTATAGGGCGAGTCAGTCACATATTCCCATTGCGAATTCTTCCACCTGAGTGCCTTAGCCTTGGCTGCATCTACCTCCAACTGCCCCTTATGCTCAATGTCAATACTGCACAAACCCTGCATATCGGGAATGAATTGCCCTACTCCAAACTGTCTAAGTGCCAAAGAAGTCAAGTAACTGGTGGTTCCCCATGGCCCCATGAGTAACATGAATGATTCTCCACCGCTTCGATGCACTGGGGTCTTACTTCTCATCCACCGTGCCCTCCACACAATATTGCCATGCCCACACTCTCTGAACCAATCTATCCATTCCTGTACCGTCTTCTTAACCCATGCAATATTCTTAAATTCTTTAATGGGATCACTATCTCGGAACTGGATGGACATCTTAGTTGTGTCGTATCAAGGGCAAGTGTGTCTTCATCATATAGTCAACATGGCCGCACAACCGATGAACCTTCCCTCTCCGGTTCTCCTACAGTGATTAAAAGATCGGATAGTCTCTGCCACAATTGCTGGTGAGATGTCAAACCCGTGTTTTGCCTGATCCTGTATGTCAATCATCAACTCATCCACATGTGACGGAGCTTTAGGGAAAATGATCAAGCCATAAATCAAAAGGGCTATCAGCTGGGATCCCTTTTCTTCATCCCCCAAGTGTTCCTCGGCTTTCTGAGTCAGATAACTTTCTTTAAAGGCCCTTACTTCCTTGCTCAAAGTACGTAGTCCCTTCACCCACTGATCTGTCTTGTCCCTAGTCATCTCAGAAATATGTTTGCTAACTTGGGGGTGCAACCTTCTCCAATAAATCTTGTCATTAGGCTTTCTGAATGGGAACCCGTCCGAAGGAAACAACATGGAGCGATACTCTTCCACTGTTGGCACCAGATCTACTTCATTGAAAACGAAGCAACGACGAGCAGAATCCCAGAAATATATCATAGCCTTTAACAATGAATGATCAACCTCGGTATCAATCAAAGATCCGATAAGCCCATACTTCTGCTTGAACTGCTCCTTGTACGAGAATCTGGCCCACAAGCTTTTCAATTTATCAAGGTCACTCTGACTGGTATCAAAACGAGTTACAGGTGGAAACTCGATGCCATAGTCTAGAGAAGTCACAACCCTATTTCCCTGCTGCTCTCTCCCATTTTCCGGTGGACTACCTACTACTGTCGTTGCACTCGTGCCTCCTTCTGATAACTGATGCGTGGGTCCCACCCTGTTTGGTACACCCTTTTTCTTGGTTTTTGCCATTATGTGATAACCTAATGTGATGAATGCATGAAACAAAATGAAGGACAACAAAACAACAGAACACAAGTTAGTAAGGAAATATAAATGTATACAGTAAGTAACAATACCAGAATAAAAAGTTGAAAAACGAAACCCCTTTTTTGAATGAAAAGGTTTTCCTTGAATAGAAATCTGGACTGTGAGTCCTTGTGGGGCAGGTCGGTCCACTTGTTGTGAGTAATGAAATTACTCACTCTATGGTTCTTAATTTCTTTTGACAAAACCAGATGATAGAGGTAAGAGGTGTTCCTTATGTGTACCAACTTATATGCTGGGTTTAGTCCACTCATACCTAGAAGGTTCCCAATTTCGACCCGGCAAGGCCTCCTTGGGTGGAGGTTTTTCGCACAACCTATACGGGGACCTGGTTGGTCCCACGAAGGCTTGCTTATTATACCTCCCAAACCTAATTAAGGTGGCAAAATGCTAATGTGAAATGCAATCTTAGTGAAGTGTGTGAAGGAACAACCTACCATTACCTTAAAACTAAACCTGGCAGACCTAGTAACTAACCACAACAGAAAACAAGAGAAACAACACAAGATAAGGGTGAAGTGAACAGATATATACATGGAAAGCGGTAGAGATGCAAAACAAACAAAGAAAGAAAAGCAAGCAACCATTTTATTAAACCCTAGATCTTGATTAGACTAACTGAGGCCTGACTCTCTAACAGTCCCCAGTGGAGTCGCCAAACTATCGAAACGTTCGGGTCCGGGGAACCCCGCCGAAACGACTTTGGGAAGAAAGGAGTCGCCACTAATCTTTTTTTCTAAGGTGTGATTAGCCACCTAATGATCTCCTAAGCCTAGTTAAATCCAAAGCTCGACATTGGACCCACTAAACTTAAAGTCCGGTCTTCCAACCTAAATCTAGGTTCGGGAGTCTGTTACATTTGGAGAAGGATCAGCACCCCTAAATGCCCGTCAAATGACGGTACCTCTAATCTAAACTAAGATCTAGTGGGTCTAAAAAAAACGGTTGCTTTTATCTTATTTTCGGATGAATGAATACGAATGATGCATGAATTAGTGAATTTTATTTTAATCAGTAAACATCGGTGTACTTGAAATTAACCCGAGACCCTTCCCACGCATTATGGGGTATTTCAGGAATAATTCAATCTCGGAGCGAGGACCAAAAAATTCGTACCCGAGTACATTTATTTGGGGCCCACCCGTCATTGTAAAACAACTACTGTTTACTGATTCTTACTTAGCTAACTCTCATGAATGACAATTAAGGTGCATGAAAGATTGATTTTATTTACATTCATTAACACAAGTCTACCCAAGATCAACTCCATAAATCCTTCCCACGCAGTATGGGGGTATTTATGGAATAAACCGGTCTAGAAAGACCTCCTGGAAATTCGTACCCGAGTACATTTATCCGAAAGGTCTTTCATCTTAGCAAAAGACGAATGCTAATACACCAGAATAGGGCGAAATGATATATAGCGTGTGTATCTATGAATGCAGGTGCGCTTTTTTTTAGTTCTACTTTTTACTCTACGCTAATTACTAAATCCAAAAGGCTTAATGAAACTATAAAAGAATCAAAAGCTAAGGATCGGACTGGACAATTCTGGGGACTTCTGCACACTAAAACAATCAGTTAGCAAATTTTAGGGGGCAAAAGAAACACCATATTTCATAAATAAGAGCTAAAGTGCATCAAATAATAAAATAGACTCAAGATTAAGGACTAAATTAATTGAATTAAATATAGGAAACTAAATCAAACCTTCAACTAATTCAAACCAAAAATTTAATTTTTAAGTGAATATTAATCCAAATTAATACCTTAATCCCTCTTCTAAGTCATTTTTTCAATTTAAAAAATCAAGCTTTTGATCCAAAGTTTTGGCTTTTAAATTAAAATTAGCCCCAAAATCCTTAAATTTCCAAGCTAACTTTAATTTAAAAATTCAAACTTCGAATTAAACTTTTAATCTTCCCAATTAAAATAGACTTTGAATGGAATCAAGAAATCCATTTGAACGAATATGAACTTAAATGGATCAAACCAAAAGCTTCAATTTTAAGTTAATTTTGACATAAAAACTCATACTTTGACATCTTGCTAATCATTTTTAATGAAATCCCCTTTTTTACAAACGATATTAACGAACACACTAATTTGAGTCAAAAATCTAACCTTTTAGCTAAAGGACTAATTTTTAATCTATCCATGATCAATGACTTAGACTTAATCCCTAAATTTTAAAACATGATATAATTACCTAAAAAAAACAAGACATCTACATGGAAATTAAAAAGGTCAGATTTCTTTTGCTTAAACTTAATATGGGAAAATTTATTTAGGACCAAATTAACTTTAAATCTAACATATTCATCACAAAAGTAAACAAGTAGGCCTCAAATTGAAACAATTAAGCATAAACAAGCCATAATTGAAATAATCTGTCACACTCAATCCCAAATAGCAGCCAATTGAAACAAAATGGACTAAATTGAAGGAATTGAAAGCAAATTTACCTGATACGACGCCGTTTGGTCTTAGTCCGTACGAGGCTATAAAAGCTTCTTTTTTCTCTCCTCACTTCAGTCTTCTTCCTCTCCCTCAAACCCTAGCCGTCTGCACCGCCGCCGGAAACAGTCCTCGCCGCATCGGAGCGAAAATCCACTGTGGAAAGCCCTTAAACTTTCCAGAAACACTGCATGTCCCTTTCTCCTTTCGAATCCAAGCTTGATTTTCTAACAAATTGGATTAAAACCCCTCAAACTCACTCGAACCCGAAATACAAAAGTCTATGGATCTCTTAAACTACCCGATGGATTCTTCTCAGACTTAGGTATGTTGTTCTCCTCACTATTCTAGAGATCTCTATGGTTTCAATTTTTTAATCCCTTGCTTAAATGGGAAAACCCCCAATTTAATTTTTCGAACCCTAATTTTTTTCCATTCAAAGTGTTGTTCCCCTCTTTTTTTAAAAAAAAAACTCCTTAAAAGCATATGGAAAGAGACCTCTCTCCTCTTCCAACCCCCCTTCTCTCTCGATTCCTCTCTCTCCCTTATCCTTTTGGGTAGGTGGGAATTCCGGTTTTCCCGGGGTAAACCCAACGACTCTTGTGAGCTGTCCTCGTACCTCAATCCTCTCTGGATCCTTCTTCAAAACAGAAGGGCTATTTCTCCGATTCTTTGGCTTTTGACAGTTTCTGTTGTTATAATTCCCTGATATTTGTGAGGTATTTACCAACTTGACACTGTTTCGGCCATTTTGCTTACCTGACATTCTCTTTCTGATTTGGTCTCTTTTGATTTGCATTTGGCTTGGATTTACTCATGACATGTCATCTTTTGACTTTCTTATTGGTGTTTGTCGATTTCTGCTTTACCTTGGAACAAATGGGCCTTTACTCCGTTTTGCTTGCTTTGCTGGTTTGCTACTGTCTTTGGGTAATTCTAATGTATGAATGGCTTAAATGACTATTTTCTGATGAAGTGTCATGAAGTTATGTTATGCTAAATTTTAATTGTTGATGCATGCAGAAATGGAAATACTTTTAATGAATAGACTGCCACACTGTGATGTTGGACCACCTTGAGTGTTCATGCATGCTTTTGTTCCATTTAATATTGCGGCACTGCCTTTGCATTAAGCCCTCCGATCTTTTTGGCTTACACCAATTAATGGTGTTTAGTGTTGAGCTTGGGGGGCACATTTTGTTAATATTCAATTCCCAACATCTTGCAGGTTCCTAATCGACAAGACTGACTTGTCTCAAGGCTCTCTCAATCCCATAAAGTGGAAAAAAGAGAAGTGCAAAACATGCAAAGCCACGCAAATGTAAAATAAGAAGAACTGCATTATGAGATGTAATACATTTTTAAAAAAAAAAAATTCTGTTTGTTTGTTTTTTTTACTTTGTATTTAATATTTTTAGGAAAAAATATGTAATCTAAAAATGATGAATTCTCTCTTATTCTTTTGTACTTTTTTCTTTTTCTACAACCCCCTTTTTTTGTATTTTTCCATACCGACAATGCTTAATGAAATTAGTCGACAAAATTCCAAATCCGATTTCTATTTATGCAACGTCTAACTATTGCTAGATTAATTAATCAATGGACCTAATTAAACTTACATGACTAAAATGCAACAATACTAAATTATAAAATGAAAATGCTGTGAAATTACTAAATGAAAATGCTATGGAATATACTACAATGCTAAAAGTGCCAGTCAAAATTTCGAAAGAAATCTAAATGACTAAGAAATGAATTAACCAATCTAAATTAAAAAGTGGACTCAAAATGACCTAAATGCCCTCTGAATATGCAAATGACCAAAATGCCCCTGAACATGCAAATGACCAAAATGCCCCTAGTGCCGAAAATGACCAAAACAACCCTAATGCTAAATAAGAAGTAAATTGATTTAATTTGAAGGACATCGGACAAAAATGGGTGTCTACAGCAGGGGTTGAAGAATTGACTACTCAAAGGGGGAGCTTCACAAACTTCAACAATTGGTATCAAATACTTCAATTGGTATCAGTATCTCTTTCAAACCCCCTCTTGCAATTAGTGGAACTAATATTATCATATTCTTTGGTGCCACTAACTACTTTATTAGTATTGATTCCTGAGTTACATATTCTATCTCATTTTACTTTACTTCATGCTCTGATTTATTTCTTTTGAGATAGATACCGCTGACTGATCATATTGTCTCACACTTGGTTTACCTAGTTTCTTTGTTACCTATAATTTGCTCTAATACCTTTATTTTTGCGCTAATAGCTCTGATTTATAGCTCTAATGCTTTTATTTCTGCTTTAGCTTTTTTGCTCTAATCAATCTCACATATTCTAAAAGCTCTGATGGTCAGAATAATTGCTTAAAGCAACTAGTGCATATACTCAGGGGAAGCTTGGTAAAGATTTCTAACTGTTTATATCTTTTATTCATGTCATTGCACTTCAATTCAAGGGGTGTTTTGTCATCATCAAAAAATGGGGAGATTGTTGACTCCATGTGTTTTTAATGATAAAAACAATCTATTTAGTGTGACTAATCAAGCTATCTAGTGTGCAGTGTTTAATTGAGTAGTATACTTAACGAATGGTTATGGCCAAACCAATCCACACAAAGCTCATTAGCACGGAGGAAGCATACTATGATTAAAGCCCTCATGGAAAGAACAAGTCAAGAGAGATTGAGGAAGGCTTAGCTCAACACATCAAGCCAGGAGTAGAAGCTACAAGTTACTATACATAAGGTATTCAGTTGAAGCAAGGATTAATGCCAACAATGAGGAGCATCACTTTAGTGGGACTGCCAGAAATCGTCAGCTAGTCAGATCTTACTAACGTCAGATAAAAGTCAAGACAACGGCTATAATTCAAATGGTTCTTTCAACGCCATAAATTGACAGATTTAAAAGATTCACAATTGATGAGAAATATGACCGTTGGAGGCAGATCTACGTATTTAAGGAAACAAATTGACAGATTTGGAAGAGTTGCATTTAATATGGAGAATGACCGTTGGAGGCAGATATGAGTATATAAGGACCCAAGAGAAAGAGTTAACGCAAGAAAAAAGAGCCAAAAAGAAGAACAAAAGGAAAAATATAGGAATCAACAACCAAGTCGTTCAACACTCAAATCTTTGATTTTAGCTTGGTTTTTGCAAATTACTCAAAACTCTATTTTGTGTAAATCTTGCCCAGAACTTACCCTATTCTTACTCAGTGTATTGCGAATATCTAGGATCACCTTACACACTCTTCAAACCATTACCTTGATTGTAATCAGTGCGGTGAAGCACTTGTTCTAAGCTTGGGGAAAGCTTAGGTTTGTAATCACTGCGGGGAGCACTTGTTCGAGCCTGGGTTAAGCTCGGTGTTGTCACAAGCTTGGGTGAAGCTTGGTTGCTGTAACAGCTTGGTGTAGGCCCATAACTACATCGGATTAGTGGATTGTTTGAAATCCTTGGTGGGGAACCAAGGTAGAGGATGTAGGTCAGGGAGGATCGCACCTCTATAAATCACTGTGCACTGATAATATAGCTCTAATCGCTTTTAGTTATTTTGCCTTAAGGATTTTATTCCATGCCATTTTTCAACTCTTAGACTCTCTGCTATTTATCTGTCTACACTCTGCACTTGTTCATTTATTTGTTCTGTCATTACATATCTGCGTTAATTGCTGCTTTGTTCTGCTTTCTTTTCTTCCCACTAATTGTGCTATATAATCTGGTCGCACTAACAATCTGTTTTGCAGAAGTGTTAGTAGTTCTTCAAAAGATTTTAAAAGTGTGCTATTCACCCCCCCCCCCCCCCCCCGCCCCCCTAGCAACTCATACGGGACCAACAGACACATCTCTCTGCATAGAGGGGTACGAATATCCCTTGTTTGCCAAGGGGAGATTCTGCCTCAAAGTCTTGTAAGTTTTCTTATGCCTCTCATGGATTTTCCAAATCCATGAGTAGCTAAATTCTTAATACTTCTTATCCTTTGGTGAATTCAATCAATTAATTATGGTGAGATTTGTGTGCTTATAATTTGATATTTGTTCTTAATTGATAGTTTTCTAATCTCTGTTTTATTTTATGATCTTGATTTTTATTGAGTTATTGCGGCCGCTAAAGAGATAATTTAATAGATCTATAGTTCAATCAAGCTTAGAGTTGACGCTCAAGTTTGATTGTGAGGTAACAAATCGAACGCCATGGCCAATGGGTTCAATGAGATTAGTTTACCTTGTTGTTTAACGGCAATGAGTTTGGTTTTACTTGATATGCATGTGTGAAAAATAATTGTTCTTAATGCTTTATTCTTAGCAACTTTCAAGCCCTGTAAGGAAGTTGGTTGTTAAGAATGATAGGGATAATTTAAGCCCTGCAAGGAAATCTTATCTAATATACATGTTAGGATTTATCCTAGACCAATTATTAATCGAAAAAAAATATTAAATTCATCTTTTAAATTAAGGATTCATAGTTAATTTGATTGATTTCTACCGTTGGAGAAGAAGTATACTTTTTAATTATTGTTTTCTTTATTAATTGCCATAGTTTAGATTTAATTTATTCTGCTTTATTCTCGTGTTAATTGTTTTCTTTATAATTACTATTTCTAATCCTCTGTTTTTGAGTAATTCTTAGTGAAGATTAATCTTTGGATAAGTCTATTACCCTTCTCTGTGGGATTCGACCCCTGCTTGCCCTATCTACTTAGTTAGGTTTTTGTGGGGATTATTTCTATGATTATCGACGAGCGATGAGAGTATTTTACTTTCCTAGTTCTACGTTGACTTGGACATAGTTATATAGTTTGCATATATAAAGACCTTTTAATTCAGAAATTAAACAAGTTTTGAATTCTATTTTTCTAAATAAATCTTTTGTGGAATATTTTCCCAAAGTTGAGATTGTTTCTCAAACTTAAGATTTCTTGATTATTCAAGGATCTTGTTTTCTTCGCTTACCGCTACGTCAAAAATAATGCCAAATTAACGCTTGATGACGAAGACAAACTTTGGTGAACTTAAAAAATACTATCATGAAAAAGATTAAAGTGGAGAAAGATTATAATGAGAACTTTGTTTTCATAGACTATTGAACATATATTATTTATTATATAATTATTTCATTTGGATTTGGATTTTTTATTATATATGATTTGTAAAAATTAAATTTTCATGTTATAATATATATTACGAATTAATATGTAATTTATTAAATTTATTAATTTAATTTTTATGTTTTATAAATTATTAACACACGCGTTGCACATGCATTTACTAGTAAATCATAACTCTTTTTCAAAAAAAAAAAAATGAGTATATCATAACTTTTATAATGGTGTCCCTCTTGCTTGAGGGAAACTTGTCCTTTTTTTTTTTTCTTGGAGAGGATAAAAATGGCAAATTTAAAGGATGGTCCTCAAACATTTATATTTTATATTATCTAGTCCTTTTACAAATAAGATTCAGCCTTTCAACTTAATTAATTTTATTAAAAAAAAAACCTCACACATTTCCAAACTATGCTATTTAGTTACTTAAGCATTAAATTCGATGCAATTTAATCCTTCCTCTTTATTTCTTTTATTTTCCTTAATTTATTTTTTAAAGTTCTGTTGATTAATTGATACGAATCTAGTTGTAATTAGATTCAAATCTATCCTTGAGACCCAACAAGAATCTACTTGAACTTCTTCAACTTCTAGACAAGTATGTCGACAACCTTCACAAAGCAAGCTCTCTTCGTTCGTCGGCCCTAAGTCTTCAATTAGACCTGCAATTGAACACCTAAGATCACAAGATTCACAAACAATTAAGCAATCACAACCTAATTGTTTGCTAGGACTCTACAAGATTGAAGAACCCTAAGTTTGCTCAAACTAGAACAATGAAGCTAAGATAATCAATTTGGGAAAATAATCCTCAACTTTATTAATCAACTCAACTTATGTTTACAAGAACTATTGGTGGCCTTATATAGGCACATAACCAACGCATAAACCCCCTTAAACTGCCCTTGGCATTGAATGCAAGGGTCTAGGCGGTTTACTCCTAGATTATTTTAGAAACTATCCTAAATTACAACCAATATGAAAAATAAATGAGGATTGGACTTAATTGAACAAGGCCCAACCCTAATCAAGGTCCAAACTGAATAATTAACTAAACTAAGATAGAATAAAAGCCCAATTGGCCGAATTACACAATGATAAGATCAAGGCTCAACGATTTCAAGTAAAGTACATAGCTTGGAATCGTTGAGAATATTCCTTGGCTTAATGTCTTCAATGCTCTTCAATTGATATTCAATGGACTTCAAACCTTCAATATGAGTTCGTACCAAGCCCAATAAAGCTTCCTTGAACCTTTTAGCCCGAGCCCTTGTCATAGGACCTACTGGAATGGCTAAAGAGTCAAATGGCCGGTTGTGCCCGGTCTTGTGCGATTGGCCCATGCCATGACAGGTCATGTGCGATCCCTCCATGCAATGGCCGGTCTTGTGCGATGGCATCCTCTCCATGCTCCTCCATGCTTCCTTTTAAACCGGGATCAACCATAACAGCTTCTTGAATATCCGAGACATCTCCAAGTTTATCCGAGGCATGATCTCCATTAGCTCCATTGTACTCTTCAAGACCATGATAAGCCCTTGGCGCATCATCCCCTTCACCTTTATTTCTTTTATATTTCTTAATATTTTTTTCAAACTTTTGATGATTAATATTTTATAAATATAATCTCAAATACTGTTTTATTACTCGATTTAGTCCCTCAAGCATTTGTTTATATACAATTTAGTCTTTCAACTTTATTACTTTTATCTTCATTTGTTTTCTCATTAATATCATATAAATATGATTAAAATAATTTTTTATTAGTTTAATTAAAGTTTTTTTCTCATTAATATTATATAACTATGATATGGTATAGAGGTGCCAAAATGAACCCGAAACCCGTTTTAAACCGAACCTGACCAACCCGATTTGACCAAAAAGTCAACATCCCGAGTCCAAAATTACCCAGTTTTAATACTTACCAATAGAGTTGGCAAAATCTAACCCGAGTACAGGTATCCAACCTGACCGTCCAAAACCAAACCTGATTTAACCAGAAAAGTCAAATAAACCAAATCCACCCAATCCGAAATCAAAATGACCTGGACCTGAATCTTCAATGACTCGAACCAAAATTACTCGAACCTAAAACGACTCGAACCTTATCAATCCGAGAAATTAACATGAATTGACCCGAATTGGAATTAATTATATTTAAATGACCTGAATCCAAAAAGACCCGAACCCAAAAATTCAAGGCTTAAACTCGAAATTATGTGAACCATATGATCTGAAACCCAACCAGAATTGACCCAAATCCAAATGACCTGACATTTGAGCAATCTGAATCCAACTTAATATAATAATCACAATCTATTAATAAATAAAGTAAAATATACTAGAATAGTATAATAAGAGTATTTAACTAATGATTTTTTTTACATACCGCTGGAATTTTTTTATAATTTAAAAGGCTAAATGCTCACTTTGTAGCCAAACATTTGTCGCTCTACTTAATTTGGGGCCAAATATGTTTTTGGACCTGCTCAATTTTTTACTTGTTCAGACGGTGCCAGGGCTTTGACATACACGCCCCGTTAAACGCGAGGGTGACACGTGTTATTTTCAGCCAAAAGGTTACGGTATTTAATATTTTAAGGAATTAAAAAAAAGGCAATTTATTTAATTAAAAAGTTACCGTTTATATAATCCCTCTTTTATTTTCTTCTTCCATCGACTCTTCTTCTTGTTTGAGACCCAGCTGCCATTTTCATCTTGTAGGGCTTTCATCAGAGGAAGTTGCTATAGATCGTTGAAGATTTCAAGTGTGGGAAGCAAATTAAAAATGCCCTCAAGTTATGGTTCTTCTTCCACCAGGTAAAATCTCTACTTAATTCCAATTGGGATTTTGATTTAGGGTTCATATCAATTTGGTTATTTTTGAATGTTGTCAGTTCAAGTCCACATTATAGCTTTGATTCGAGGTCATATAAGTTGATCTCTTCATCTTATCTTGTGGAATCGGAATATGAAGGGGAAGTTTGGTATTATCACTGCAAGTTGAAAACATATAGATGGACTTCATGGACTAACGAAAATCCAAGCAGAAGATTTTATGGTTGCCAAAGATCTTTGGTATGATAGACAAGCTTAGTGTAATTGGTTTTGTAAAATGCAGGCAATGATTTATTTGTATTGTTTCATTATAGGGTGAAAATGCTTGTGGATTTCACTTATGGCCTGATGAAAATTTTCCTCAAAGGGCAAGAGAGTTAATTTTAGCGCTTAAAAACATATAGAAGTTGTTATATAATGAATCCAAGAAATTGAAGGCAGAAGTTGCAATGATGATGGAGAATGTTGTTGATCTTGTAGGAGATGAAATTATTGCAGAGAATTTCAAGTTGAAAAATAAGTTGCAATCCATGAGGGTTAACGATGAAACAAATGCTGCTTCAAAGGGCTTGAAATTTGCAGTTTTTTTGTTGTTGTTTTTAGTGTTGTTGCTTATGTTTGGTAGGGTAAATTACAAAGGGAACAACTGTATGTTAAATGCTCTGTCTTGAATGATTCCTGTATCTCAACCATGCTATTAATGAAAGGAGTTTGTTGGTTGAAATGTCCCTTAATTAATTAACTAAAAGTCAAAATGCAAAATATCCATACATCAGTTGATAAATGATGTAATAAATCCTTAGATTAAACCACATCATGAAATAATAAACTCTAAATATCCATGACAATACAGATTACCATTATCCAAAAGGCAAAATACACAAGTCCATAATAAGGTACAACCTTGCATCACATTTTCTGTTTCCCCTTGGAAGAAACAATTTGATTGTCTTGGGATGGGCCCACATGCTCTGAAACAACCTTCTTTGATTTCTTGCCACTGGTCATCAGTCCAGGCTGCAAGTACAAACAAGGCAAACATCATAAACAAGGGACAAAAAACCAAATTTCCATGGAATGCAGAAAAGTAAATGATAGGAACTTACATATGCTATTTTAACCCCTGTAAAGGACTTTGTGTAAGATCAAATGCCTTCAAGCCTCTTCTTGAAACTTTCTTGTTGATCAGACCAAAATTATGCATCTTTTTATGGTCATTTTCCTATGCTTTTTAGGTATTTTATGCTTTATTACGCCTTGTATTTGGTATATTTGTGTTTATAGGTGTTAAAGGGAAGAAACGTGCAAAATCACCACTTTTGTGCCTTTTTGGATGATTATTTACACAAATATTTTCCAAGGACAATTTGGAGGAAGAATGGAGCCAATATGATCGTGATTGAAGAGCTTGAAGAGTCAATTTTAACATCATAAAATTGATTTTCAAGAGTTTGAAGCAAAGGAGCAAAGTTGAATTTCAAGGGAAGAAAACATGTCAAGATGTGTCAAAACACTGGAGTACATGGGTCGCGAGGCAAACCACATGGGGCGCCAAGCATAGCTCATGGGCGCCCAGCGCTAGTCGAGACATGCCACCAGTAAGCACATTGGCGCTGGCGACATGGGGGCTGAGAGCAACGCCCGGGGCGCACAAGCCATCCACATGGGCGCCCAGGGGGAGTCGGGGGTCATGCCATGCGCGCATCACCCAGCAGCCATGCATATCTTCACCTTGAAGCTTCTCCACTTGTTTCCAAATTTGGCGACCTTTCTGTATTTTGGCCATAACTTTTGATCCAGAGCTTCGTTTGAGGCGTATGAGTAGCCGTTGGAAAGCTGACTTCAAGATCTACAACTTTCGTGTTTTGTTCGAAGCCCAGTTTTGCCGTTATTGTGGACAAAAAAGCCCCCGAAGTTTCTGCAGTCATGCTGGACCTTTAAAAGCCAAGAATCAAGCCCAAGATGATTTGATAAACCCTAATTCGGTACTAAGAGTTAGTCCAGACCTGGAGGACGACTTTAAACCCAATTGAAGGTGGGTTAATGAGTTTAAATTACTATCTTGTCCTAGGTTAAGTTAGCCCTAAGTCTCTAGTATAAGTAGTCACTTTTTTCTCTCTAGAAAAGGAGTTGGCGAATTAGGTTGAAGATTGGAGGAAAGAGCCGCCGGCCATACTCTAGGTTTTTCTATTCCTTTTGATGGCTACTCAATTCATGAGTAGCTAATCTTTTATTTCTCCAATGTAGAATCTTAATGATCTCTTGACATTTAATTTATGGGGAGACTTTTTTCTTAATAATTTGATTTCCACTTGAATATGTTTCTTATCTCTATACTTCATTTTATGTATTCATGTCTTGATGGATTTGGAGGCCTACTTATCTTGATAATATGAATGTTA
This sequence comes from Corchorus capsularis, assembly GCA_001974805.1. Classification (NCBI taxonomy): domain Eukaryota; kingdom Viridiplantae; phylum Streptophyta; class Magnoliopsida; order Malvales; family Malvaceae; genus Corchorus; species Corchorus capsularis. The sequence continues at coordinate 17,622 of AWWV01006425.1, forward strand.
TAGTTAGATTCAAGTAGCTTGAGTCAAGCTAAAATTGGTCCAAGTAACAATTGTAATTCTAGGAGTCCTAGGTTCAATAGGATATCAAATCTTGTTGAAATCTTTAGGCCGAGATGGAAATTGATGTAGGCAAGTTTGGTATTGATTTATCATGCATGTGGATAAGAAAAGCTTAATGCGTGTTCTAAGGTTTGATAGACCCGCAATTAGAACATTTGTGATTAATTGTCAACGAGATGCAGATTAATCTTTTTAGCATGTTGGAATTAGCATTACATCTGTTCCTATACCAATTATTTAAGTCAAGTTGTTTGAGATATTAGGAAGATTATTTTGTTCTAAGGAAAGTTGAAGCCTACGTCTTAGGATATATACTACTTTAGAATGATTTATGATGCTTAATTGATTGACAATTAATAATCGAATTTATGTTTTGTGTCGATGATCCATGTTAATATGGTCAATGGTGAAATAGATTCTATATTGGAGGCTTGTTTTACATAGTTAATTACTCAATTTTCTTTGTTCTTAATTTGTTTCGCTAATTTCAATTTAGAATTCTTAAAATCTCATCTTTTAAAATTACTCTTTTTAACATAATTGATTAGTGAAGGAATTATCCTCTCTCCCTGTGGATTCGACCCCTACTTACCCTAGCTAGTAGTTATTGGTTTGTGGGGAATTATCTTGTGATTTGATCAACGACCGGTCACAATTTTGGCGCCGTTGCCGGGGAGAGTATGCTTTTAATTTCTTTACTTTTAGATTGTGTTATTTGTAAATATTTGTTTCCTTTTTATTTTTCCTTTTTACTTTTATACTTGATCATCTTTGATTTGTAGGAGAATTCAATGGAGCAATCACTTACTCTAAGAGAGTTGAATTTCAACTGTGAATTGAAGCCCCATTGCATTGATTATCCAGAAGATTTGTCCTATGAGTTAAAGTCTGGAGTGATCCGTATACCAACTTTTCATGGAGAATCCCATGAAAATCCTCATGAGTATTTGCGATGATTCATCGTCAAATGTGCTATGTTTAGGATGCCTGAAGAGCAAGCAAGGCTTCGAGCTTTTCCAATTACATTGGGAGGTAAAGCGGAAGAGTGGTTTTGGAGTCTGCCGTCAAAATCAATTACTTCTTGGAAGGAGATGGAGAGAGCTTTCTTGAACTAATACTTTCCAGAAGCCAAATGTGCTGACGTCAGAAGCAAAATAAACTCTTGTCGACAACTACCTAAGGAGAAGTGGTTTCAATATTGGAAAAGTTACAACAAGATTTGTGAAAGTTGCCTTTACCACAATATAGGTGAGGAACTCTTGATACGACAGTTCTATGATGGATTGTTTTATGAAGATCGAGTCTACATTGATGCAACAAGTGGAGGAAGCTTGACACTTAAGACACCCAAGGAAGCTAGGAAGCTGCTCGACATCATGGCAGAGAACATTTATCAATTTAGCACATCAGAAGAGATTCTCAAGCCTAAGGAGTCAGAGCCTGAATCATCCTTCACAAAGAGGTGAAAGAAATAAAAGAAGTAGTAGAATCACTCGTAACCGAAAAGGACAAAGTATATCAGTTGCTTAGCATGCAAATTGCTGATCAACAAGATACCATTGTCAATTTCATGCGCCTTATGATTGCAAATCAAGGAGTGAATCATCACCAACAATCATTCTTACAAACATCTTTGAACATGGCTAAAGGACAAGAGAACAACATGGAGGTTGACAAAGGAATAAACCATGCTCAAAGATATGGGATCAATTCGTTGGGAATGGAAGATAAGCAACCTAAGGTAACGAAAGAAATGGAGTCATTAAATACCCCATTTCCTTCTCCTACACCGTTAGTTGAACCAACCCTTCCTATCCCTGAAATGAAACCATCACCAATCGTCACACCCCATGTGCAAATGCCAAATGATGAGGAGAATTCTGTGAAGAGTGGGGAGGAAGAAAAGTTAGACTTTGGAACGAACTTAACTTCATTTCCAACAATTGCTCAAGATCCACCAAGGAGGAAGAAGAAATCAAAGGAAACAATGCAACCCAATAATTGTCCTGCACCCTATCCTCAATTGTTCATGCAAAGACACAAAGGATGTGTGGAGGAAAATCTACTGGATTCATTTCGTGGAATAAAGGTGAACATTCCTTTAGTAGCTTCAATCGAGCAAGTGCCAAGGTACGTAACTCTTCTTAAGCAATTAAGTGATGATAAGGGAAGATTGAAAGATAATGAAAAGGTATGCATGAATAAAAGTTTCTCTGATGTTTTTCAAAGGAAATTACCTACTAAATGCAAAGACTTAGGAGCATTTACTATTCCATGTAGTATAGGAGGCAATATGACTGTGAAAGCAATTTGTGACTTAGGTTCTTCAATTAATTTCATGTCATATTCTATTTATCTTCAATTAGATTTAGATCCTTTAATTGAGTCAAATATCATCATTCAATTGGCCGATAGATCTAACATTTATCCTGAGGGATTGGTTAAAGATGTCTTAGTGCAGGTGGATAAGCTCATTTTCCTTACAGATTTCTATATAATAAGAAAGGAAGATGCTGATCTTTCTAATGCACCATTGTTATTGGGAAGACCCTTCTTAACCACTGCAAGGACTAAGATTGATGTTCATGATGGAATCCTCAGCCTCGAATTTGATAGGGAAGTAATTGAGTTCGATATGTATAAAGCTATGCAATACCCTATTAAAGAACAATCTATTTCTGCCACTGATGAAGTTGATCTTCTTGTTGAATAGGTTAATTCACTCAACAAAGAAGATGAATTAGAGACAGTCATCACAAATAGCTTGTACGAGAAGAAATTCAAAGAAGTCAAGAAGAATTTGATGGATGAAGTGATAGATACCATTGGTGACTTGAATAAATTCCCAAACAAAAAGGAATCAATCTCCTACATTCGGTTGGAACCCAAGGAAATACCTCCACCCTCTATTGTTAAGCCTCCAGAAGTCAAATTGAAACCATTGCCAGAAGACTTGAAGTATGTTTTTCTTGGAGACAAGGAAACACTCCCTGCAATCATCTCAAGTAAGTTGACCCAAGATCAAGAGGAAGAGCTAATCAGAGTCTTGAAAATGTACAAAGAAGCTTTGGGATGGACGATTGCTGATATCAAGGGGATTAGTCCTTCTGTTTGCATGCATAGGATTCGTTTGGAAGACGATGTTGTTCCAGTAAGGCAACCACAAAGAAGGTTAAATCCAAATTTGAATGAAGTAGTCAAGGAAGAAGTTCTTAAACTACTAGGAGCAGGGCTCATTTACGTTATTTTAGATAGTAAGTGGGTTAACCCTGTCCAAGTAGTACCCAAGAAATCTGGATTCACTGTTGTGGAAAACAAGGATGGAGAACTAGTTCCTCAAAGACTTCAAAATGGATGGAGAGTGTGCATCGATTATAGGAAGCTCAATTCTGCTACAAGGATCATTTTCCACTCCCTTTCATGGATCAAATGTTGGAAAGGCTAGTTTGTCGTGCTTACTACTGCTTTTTGGATGGTTACTCAGGATACTTTCAAATACCAATCGCTCCAGAAGACCAAGAGAAGACAACATTCACATGTCCCTATGGTACGTTTGCCTATACTCGAATGCCCTTTGGTTTGTGCAATGCCCCTGCAACATTTCAAAGGTGTATGATGAGCATCTTTCAAGACTACCAAGGAGAGATTATGGAGGTATTTATGGATGACTTTACTGTTTATGGAGATGATTTTCATAGGTGCCTACATAACTTAGAGCTTGTGCTAAAAAGATGTGTGGAGACCAATTTAGTACTAAATGCTGAAAAGTGTCATTTTATGGCCGAACAAGGGATAGTACTAGGTCATGTGGTTTCTAAGGATGGATTACAAGTAGATAAAGCAAAGATTAATGTCATTTAGAATTTGCCTTACCCTACTTGTGTTCGAGATATTCGCTCATTCTTAGGTCATGCCGGTTTTTATAAAAGATTCATCAAGGATTTCTCGAAGATATCTGCACCAATGTGTCGTTTGCTTCAGAAAGATGTTGAATTTGAGTTTGGAGAAGACTGCAAGGAAGCATTTGATAAGTTGAAGATTGCCCTCACTACTACTCCAATTGTAAAACGACCTGATTGGAATCTACCTTTTGAGATCATGTGTGATGCAAGTTATGTCGCACTTGGAGCTGCTTTAGGTCAAAGAGTAGATACGATACCTCATGTCGTCTACTATGCTTCAAGAACTTTGGATTCTGCTCAGAAAAACTACACAACCACTGAGAAAGAGATGCTTGCCGTTGTTTTTGCCTTAGAGAAATTTCGGTCATACATCTTGGGATCAAGGGTGACAATTTATTCAGATCATGCTGCACTTCGATATCTCATGGCCAAGAAAGAAACCAAGGCTAGACTCATACGTTGGCTTTTGCTTTTTCAAGAGTTTGACTTGGAAATCAAAGACAAGAAAGGAGCTGAGAATGTAGTGGCTGATCATCTAAGCAGAATTGAAGGTAAGGAGGAAGACATTGTACTCAATGAAGCACTACCCTATGAGCAATTATTTGCTGTTTCCCACATACCTTGCTATGCTAATATTGCAAACTTCTTGGTGACAAGAAAGCTACCCTCAGATGCAAGTAGAGGAGTTAAGGCCAAGATCGTGTGTGATGCTAAACACTATTTTTGGGATGATCCACATCTATGGAGATATGGGTCTGACCAAGTGATAAGGCGATGCATCCCTGATGAAGAAATCCAATCAGTCTTGAAATATTGCCATACCTATGCATGTGGAGGTCATTTTGGACATAAGAAGACCACAAGGAAGATTTTGGATAGTGGATTCTACTGGCCACAATTTTTCGAGATTCTTATGAGTTTTGCAAGACATGCCCAGAATGCCAAAAGATGGGGAACATTTCCAAGAGACATCAAAGGATTCAAAATCCCATCTTCGTGGTGGAGATATTTGATGTTTGGGGAATAGACTTCATGGGACCATTCCCTTCCTCTGGTAAGAAAGTGTACATCTTGTTAGCTGTGGATTATGTCTCTAAGTGGGTTGAAGTTGTTGCTACAGAAAAGGATGATGCTAAGACTGTGGTTAAATTCTTGAAGAGCAATATCCTCCACCGATTTGGAATTCCAAGAGCCCTCATTAGTGATAAAGGTACTAACTTTTGCAATAAACTTGTAGCAATCACTAGTAGAGAAGTATGGA
>AWWV01006426.1:0-38782 GCA_001974805.1 Corchorus capsularis
GAAGTCTTGCTTCCTCTTGAGGCATCCCAGTGATTGCAGCACAGTTGATAAAGAAACTATGTAGATGATCATGAGGGTTCTCATGAAATTCTCCATGAAAAGTAGGCATCTTGTGGATTACTGCTGACGGCAATTTGCAAGTCATATCCCAAGTAGGATAATCAATGCAAAGCGGCGACATCTCACTGTTGAAGTTCAGCTCCCGTAACGTTTGTGGTTGCGCCATTGGATCTTTTCTGCAAAACAGAGATGATCAAGTGCAAATCTAATAGAAAAGAAAAAGAAAAGAAAATAAAACACAATTTCCCCGGCAACGGCGCCAAAATTATGATCGTGTCGTCAATGACCATAAAATAAATATCCCAACAATTACTAACTAAGAATAGCTAGGGCAAGTAGGGGTCGAACCCATAGAGAAATTGGTTATTATTCTTTTTCTTAAAACAAATAAAATAGAGAGAATTTTGGAAAAGAGTTTAAAATTAAATCTAACAAACTACAAAATTAACTAAAAAAGCAGTCAAGAAAATTAAAGAAAGCAATTAATTAAAAAGCAGAGAATAAATTGAGAAAAACAATTAAAGAAAACCCTCCAACATAGAATTAATCTCCCTCTTGACATAAATAACATGGATCATTGATATCTAAAAATTATGAAAACCTTGGATAGCTTAGTGATTTAAATCTTAAATTACCTTAATTAGATAAATTTACCGTTCTAGGGCTTAATCTACCCCTTTTACTCTTTCAACAATCAATTACCGTTCTAGGGCTTAAGGATTGTCTAGGAATAAAGCATTAAGTACAAGTAATTTATAAACAAGCACAACAAGCAATTTCTCGGTCATTGATTCTTATCTCTCTTGGAAGGAGGTCTAACTCTCATCCAATTGCTACATATGATTAAATCTGAGGTTCTAATTCTAGATCTAATCTAGCTAATGTTAACCTAATTTATCAAGGCACTGTCGACTCCAACCCATCAAAACAAGCAACATAGGATTAAAACAGAGATCTAAGAAATACCCAAAACAATTCTCATATATAAGCACAAAATCTCACCATGATAATAGTCAAGAGATCAATTAAATTCTACATTGGAGAAAAGAAAAGGATTTCTCACTCATGAATTGAGTGAGCATCCACAAATAAGAAGAAGAGAACTTATCTATGGATGAGGAAGATAGGGGGGGCGTCGGCACCTAGGGTTTTTCTCCTCCAAATCCTCAACTAAACAATATATCTTATGAGAATAAAAATTACATACAAAATCTAGTCCTAAGGTGGCTATTTATAGTGGAGAAACAAAGGTAGGGCGGTTTAGGGCTGACTTAGACTCCAAGTTGAATTAGATGTCGTCCTAGAGTAGAATCCAAGTCAAAAGAGGATTCTGGAATTTTCTGGAATCTGGCAGGAACTTCGACTTGAAATTGGGACTTGAAAATGGCAGATCTGGGCTTTGCACTTCAAAAGAAAGTTGTAGAGCTCGGAGTTAGCTTTCCAACGGCTACTCACGGGCTTAAAACAGACATCTAAGCAGAAAGTTATGGCCTTTCTACGAAGACTGCGCTGAAACCGGACTTATATCGCAAATCTGCGGGATTATTGCGGGATTTGGATATTCTTTTGGATATTAGGCCTACAAATTGAGATTTTAACTCCAATTATAGGTTTATATGGGCTGAGTATATTCCCATATAAATAATTCATTAATCCTCAACTTCAGGGCTTCTTCTGGACTTGGCTTCAATCCTTTGCAAATAAGCTCCATTCTTCAACTCTTGCTTCTTGAAATAATTCTTCAATAGTCTTCAAGAAATCTTCAAAACACGAACTTCGAATCTCGGAATTTATACTCAAAATTACTTTGCTAATATCTGTGTATAAAGTCATCAAAATAGCTCCAAAAGTAGTGAAAATTAACAATTTCCAATTTCTCATCTTATAAAGACTAAAAACACAAATATCATCAAAATAAGGCAAATTACAGCATAAATAGATCCAAAATTATAATAAAATAGCCATAAAATAGGGTTGTTTTTGGCTCGATCACCTTCTCATAATCGACGGTCCTCTCTTTTTTCTTTTTTTGATTTTTCGATTTTTTTCCTTTCTAGATCTTTCCCTGATCTTATCTCTTCTTGGTGTAGGTGGCAGTTTGGATAGGAATGGAGCGTTCTTTAGCTAGCTGGAAAGGATGAGTCATCGTCCTTTCCACCGGTTTCTGGTTTTGCGTCCCTGGATTTCTTATACCACTTTCCAAGTTGTTTAAGCCTGGTGACCTATTTCCCTATCACTCCTCGCTATTTTGTTTATTTTTCATTTTTCATCCTTTCTTTGTCTTCTGTGGTTTCTGTCTCTTCTGAATTTCGAGGGTTTTGCTTAGTTGGCGAATAGTGACCATCATCTCTCCTTAGTGAACTATTTAGCTTCCAGTCCTTTTCAAATTACTTAGTTCCATTCTTTTCCCGGTTTTAATTTCTGTGCATATGATACTCTTTGTTTTTTACTCTTCTCGTTATGCCTATGTGTCTGTCCACGTGTTTATCTTTTTACTCCTGCTGACTTTGGCAATTTAATATACCCTGGCACCAATCCGGGTGTGCCACCTTAGTTATGGCCTGGGTATTGACTTTTCCTTTATTGAAGCATGCTCTGTTGTCAATAGGGAGTGTCAAATTAAATGTTTCTCTTTAAAATGAATGCTTTTATGCCATGTTATGTATCTTATGCAAGAAGGCTATGATCGAAATATGATTTGTGTTTGTAAATGTCTGTGTTTGTGTGCTGCTATACAGTTGCTGTTATGTTATTTGTTTTTAGAAAGAACGTTGATCCCTTGTTGAGTATGCATTGCCCTGAACCCCCCCCCCCTCGTGATTAACTTGGCATGCTTTCGTAGTTTGACTTGTTGGAGTCTATTTAAACTTGCCACAGTCCCTACTGGTTTCCCAAGCCTGAACCCCAATTATGTTTTTCCTGTAATTTATTTTCAGAACCCTCTTGAATTTCTAGTTGCCCTTCTGGTGATTCACTAATTCCACTATGCATGCTGTATTGACACTGGCTGCCATATGTATGATCTTGCTTTTCTCTTACCAGTCTATATTTTATTCTGTTTTTGTGTACTTGCCTAATTTATCCTACTTATGCCTGCTAAGTCGATACATGCTGGAACTGTAGTGCTTAACTGGGATGTGAATGAATGCTGGATTTGAAATGACTAATGCATCAAGGCTACTGCTGTTTGCTAGATAGGCTTGATATGCTTGAATATGATGCGACTCGTTGCTTGCCATATCCCTAAGGCTAAATTGGTGCTTAGGGACCAGGAATTGATCCTGAATCTCTATTCCAATTCTGCCAATAGCAAAAATTGCCATTCATGTTTGTGTTGCTTCTCTTGCATGTATTATGATGTGAAGTTTTTATGCTAATATGCTTGTGTTTTCTTTCCTTGCTATATCTCATTACCTTTTCCACCACTCCTCCCTTGCACAGCCCTGCACAGCCCTGCACATGAGGTCTTCTAAAAGATCTTCAACGCCTGGGTGCATGCTTGTTTGATAGCCTTTGTTTTTGTCCGGTTTTGATGTTGCTTGCACTGTTTTTGCATTTATGCCCTTCGACCCTCTTTTGGCATACACCAATTAATGGTGTTTAGTCTTTGACTTTGGGGGGCACATTCTTTGTCTCTTGTACTCTATTATCTTCCGCAGGTCATAAAGATTGCTCTTAATACATCATGGCATGCCTGACCTAGCGGGCCGATCTTGGGACAAAGAAGGAAAGGACTTGGCTGGGAGGCATTCGAGCTTAATTCCCTCCTTTTGTATTTTATTAAGATAAAAATGTAAATTCCTATTAAGTATTCGTTTATTGATTCAAACCGAATGAATGATCAATTTGTACCTAGGACTTTATGAAATTATTAACTATCATGTACATTTTATAACCGTTATTACAAACAAAACTAATCGCATATTATCACTCCAAGGTATAATGTGAACCTTTTTAGCTTAAAGATTACCAATGCCAACACATTATTTCGTTCATTATTTGTTCTCGATATCCACTTTTTGTGTATTCGTAGTTTATTCAACTTTTGTGGATCCTTATTTATTCTTAAAAAAGATATTAATTCTTGCCTGATCACAATTCCAAATGTACCATTTTACTTTTAAGGAGTCATTAAGCTATTTCCCTAGAAGGCTGAGACCTTTTATTGCCCCTAAGAGTGACCAAAATATTCCTGAAATGAGAAATGACCAAAATGCCCTCGACTTAAAAATGACCAAAATGCCCCTGGTAATTTCTTAAAAGGATACTTGAAACGGGTGTCTACACCAAGGGGGAGTGTTATGAATATACATGTACCTAATGTATATTATGTGGATGTCCATGAATGTAATAATGGATAGATAAGATTGTTGACATGGTAGATTTATACACATTTACCAATGTGCTTAGATTCATCTCCTTGTATTTATTATGATGTATCTATGTGCCTATAAATAGGCCATTTACCTTGTTTTGGAATCTAACATGAATAAGAACAATCTTTCTCATTCTCCATATTCTCTTCTTCTTCATATTCTCTTGTCTTTTCCATACTTCAATTCTCTACTCTCATACTTTATTTTGTTATCATTTCACAACAATTTTACACATGTAATGTAAATGTTGGTGAGTTTTGATGTTCTCCCTTTCCAACTTAAGTTTTAGAAGAATCAGATTACAAAATGTGTTTTAATATATTTAAGCAGAAGTAAGATGTTATTAGCTTTAAGGGATAATCATGGTCAGTTGGATATTGATTTACTTGAGGAATTGTTTGAACATGATGATGTGGATCGAATCCTTAGTATTCCTCTACATCATTTACCCTTACGGGATACCTTAATTTGGAACAATGTTAGCAATGGGCAATACTCGGTTAGGAGTGAGTATCATGTTGCTAGAATTATTTTAGGTAAATTTCATGTTGACAATCGATCTTCTATGTGACGACTAATCTGGGAGCTTTGGTGTTTCCCAAAATCAAGTATTTTCTTTGGAGATTGGTTAGTAATATTCCACCTTCAAAAGTCCAGCTCCAACAAAAAGGAGTACCTATTGATATAGTGTGTGATGTTTGTTTTAATCTTGAATCTTTTGTATATCATACATTCTTTGAGTGCCCTTTTAGCAACAAGGTTGGGGAGGCTTTAAGGGTATTTAAATGCTTGGCTTGTGAGTGACAATTTTTGGGAATGCTTGTTAATAAAAGCTAGCCAATTAGGTTCTTTAGAAATTATTTGTTTTTTGGTGTGGTTAATTTGGGGTAATCGTAAAAAGGGACTGCATGAGAGAACTTGTAAGGTCCCCTCTGCGTTGTGTATCATGGCTGCAAGGTTGGTATATGAAGTCGAAACATCTCATCAGCGGAGCATTTTGCTAAATATAAATCATGTGGTGCAGAATTGGAAGCATCGCATACTGGTTTGATAAAGCTCAATACAGATGCAACCTTTTGTGGCCAGTGAAATGAAGCTGGTCTGGGAGCAGTGATTCGGGATTTCCTCAGACCACGTGCTACTTACTGCAACTACTCGAATTGCAAGGGTGCCTGATCCATTGTTTGCAGAAGTGTATGCCCTTCATTTTGGCCTTATTTTGGCCAGGCTTAAGCCAAAATGCATCCTAAAGGTTATACGGACTGTTGATACCTCAATGTACACTTGAGGGTAAATATGTCCTCAATAATGTTAGAACAAGATGTGTGGCTCAGATTTGATTAAAAATCCTAGGCTAAGTCGGATTTGATGCCATCTTGATCATAATCTAAATTATTTTCCTAATTTACTATTATTATGCCGAAAATTAGGAATAATTATTGGAAAATACTAATTATTTTTAATTATTATTTAATTCAATAATGATGGTCAGAAAATAATTAAAGTCATCTTATTTGATCTTCAATTCTGACGAAGGCTTAACTCTTATATGACGACCATCCTAATTTATGAAAATACATAATGCGGTGTCTAATTTAGACATGTGGCATGGTATGTGGTGTACTAAGGCCTAAGCATAGCCGCCCATGCCCTAATTTGATCAATTAGGTCAAATTTCCAACTTTGTATTTTGTTCAATTAAGGACAAAACACGAAATTGATGAAATTGGAAGGGCTGGGAAGGTGCAATTTCAAAATCGAGCATACCATGATGATCCTTGAACTACATAGATCATTCTGGCAAAATTTCATCTCAATTCGGACTTAAGATGAAAAACTTATGCACGTTTTTCAATTAAGGACAATTTGGGGTGAGAAACCAATTTCACTACGATGGAGATGTCAATTTCGATCAGGACTTTTCCCATGGTTTTAAGATGATATTCGAACCCTGCTAGAGAAATTTGAGCTCATTTCGATATCGTTCATAACTTTTCCGCGGTTTTCAATTAAGGACACCTGCTCGGAAAAGGTCAAATTGGAGCTCGAATTGACTTTATTTTCATAAAGTCATTTTATATATGTCATATTATGGATGAGGGCAAGTCAATTTCGTGGTTAGCCCATTTCGACCATTTTATGGCAACTTTTGCATTTCTTTCAATTAAGGACATAGGGCTTTCCACCCCCGTTCAGTCGTTTTTGATTCCGATTGTGATTTTGATTGAACCAAGGGCCAAGAATATTCAAGTCATCCTTAATTTCGTGCCTCAATGGTTTATGTTCAAATTCAGGACAATTTTGGCTGCTTTATCAGCAAATCAAACTACAGTGCAGAGAAACCAAAGCCCAGTCAAGATGGATTACGTCAGAAAGGAGGCAAATGGCGTCATGGTCATATTGGATAGGTGATGGTTGGACTTGGTAGTCATTTGGTGGTAGTCAACATTGAAAGTCATGTTAGAATCTCTCAGCAGCATCCAGGAAGGTTCCTTGGATCGTCAGAAAGGGAAGTCAATCAAGCAAGTCAAGTCAGATTGCAGCAAATACTTAGTGATACGAATCTAGTTGTAATAGGTTCAAATCCACCTTTGAGACCCGCCAAAGATCAACTTGAATCACCAAACTCTTAGACTTGTATGTCGACAATCTTCACTAGACAAATCCTCCTTTGTTCGTCGGCCTTAGACCCTTAATTAGACCTGCAATTGAACACCTAAGATCACAAGATTCACAAACAATTAAGCAATCACAACCTAATTGTTTGCTAGGACTCTACAAGATTGAAGAACCCTAAGTTTGCTCAAACTAGAACAATTAAGCTAAGATAATCAATTTGGGCGAATAAACCTCAATATTATTAATCAACTCAACTTATGTTTACAAGAGGGGAATGGTCCCTTTATATAGTAGTAGGGGATGCACCTCTCTCCCAATCCTAAAGCCATAAGGGCGGCTTACATAGACTATTCTAGAAACTATCCTAAAATACAACCAATAGGAAAATTGATGAGGATTGGACTTTAATTAAACAAGGCCCAACCCTAATGAAGGTCCAAACTAAATAATTAACTAAACAAAGATAGAATAAGCCCTAATGCTCAACGATTTCAAGCAAGGTACATGTCTTGGAATCGTTGGGAATATTCCATGGCTTGATGTCTTCAATGCTCTCCAATTGATCTTCTATGGACTTCAACCTCCAAGGTGAGTTCTTACCAAGCCCAATAAAGCTTCCTTGAACCTTTTAGCCCAGGCCCTTGTCATAGGACCTAGTGGAATGGCTAAAGGATCAAATGGCCGGTTGTGCCCGGCTTTGGCCGGTCACATGCGATCCCACCATGCAATGGCTTGTCTTGTGCGATGACATCCTCTCCATGCTCCTCCATGTTTCCTTTGAAACCGGGATCAACTAAAGAAGCTTCTTGAATATCCGAGCCATAATCTCCATTGGCTCCATTGTGCTCTTCTAAGCCATGATAAGCCCTTGGCGCATCACTTAGTCAGCAAGTATATGGGAGACCGTCGGCCTTGGTAGCCTAGCCTAGGCAGCCCCCTATATAAAGGGGCCTTCCCCCTTCATTTTTCTTCAGACTCCGGTCTCACTAGTGCCCTGTGCCTCTCTCAAACTTGCTCAGTGCAAAAAACTAAGCCGCGCTTATTTTCTCTTTAGCCCTGCGCCATTTCTGCAGCAACCCTGCAAAATTTGTCCTTTTTTAACACGAGCCAGCCTTGTTTTTCAATATGTTTTTATTTTAATCTCGTCTAAGGACGTTAAAACAACTCTCCGTCAGTTTTTCTTTTCTTTCAACATCATCTCATGACGTTAAACATTAGTTACTTTCTTTTTCATATGAATAACAATCAGCTTGTTATTCCAATCTCTTTTTAAGCAAGAAATCTTTTCAAACGTTCTCGAGTCAATTTGGGATCAATGATTTAAATGCTCTGGTGTGAATTTGATCCAGTTCCCGCAATTCACTCGCTCTGATCTGTTTTTCCTGTGCTACGCGCACCACCAAAATGTTTTTACAACTTCTTTGTCATTTTCAGCAAAATGACTGACACGCCTTGCGCTGCTAAAAAGTTTTTCGCAAAACTCTCTCAAAAGTGATTTTTGGTGCAATATCTCTTTTTTGGCACGCAAAGTGGGACTAAAAAAAATTGACTTCTCACTTCGCGTTTGTCAAAAGTTTTCTTGCCCCATATCTCTTAATTCTCTTTTAATTTCCGCAGATCTGGTGTCCGCCTAATCAGGCTCGCACCAAATCTTTTATTTTTCTCCAAAACGGCGCCCTACCTAACCCGGACCACGCCGCTTACCTCTTTTCTGACGTCTAAGGTGTCCACCGACGACGGTCCACACCACGACTTCCTGTGACGACCTGAAGCCGGACACAACAACTTGTCTTCCCGCTTCCGTCGTTTTAAAGGTTTCTTTTTACTTTTACTTGTTTTTAGTTTTCTTTTGTTGCCAGGTCTTTCCGCAAGATCATGCCTCCGAAGAACAACGATGGTAAACGACCTCAAGAGTCGCCGAGCCAGGTGAAAAACACCATGGCCGATCCATCCAACAGGGGAGGATCACCTGATCCTGAAATCTCCATTTGGCGCTCACTTGAAGCTATTGCAGTAACTCTCAACAAGATTGACGAGTCACAAAACCGACTGATCCAAACTTTGGATCAGCAAAGAAACGAGTCGCAAGATAGCATCCAAAATCTTATAAACAGGATGGAGGTCGGACTCGAGGGGCAAAATCAATGACTTCGTGCCTTACCTGCGCCACCACCACCTCAACACGTTGCCAACAACGTCGTCCTGGATGCAAACAATCAGCAAGCGCCGCCTGTAAGGCTAGGCATCGATCAACTAGCTGTTGATGGTGAGAATGTCAATGTACTCCCTGATCTTGCTTTGAATCATGCTGAGATGTTCGCTGATAACATCGAGGAGGTGAATAATGCTGAACCTCGCTCTGTTGTTCTTGTCCCTCCCATGTCAGAATTGGCAATGGGAATGGTAACGGCGTTAGAAATGGCAATCCACGCCATCCTCAACAACGACCACCCCAAGCGGCGATGCCTATGCTAAACGCCCTTGTTGAGGCACAAGGACAGGTTAACCAAAATCATATCAGAGATATAATCGAAGATATGATTGGTCTTGCTTTCAGGAGAATTGGCCGACCTGAGGAGTATGATCGAATCTATCCACTTCCTCGAGGTTACAAAGTGTCTAACTTCACATGTTTCTCTGGAACATCAAGTAAACAGTCCACCTTAGAGCATATTGCTCGATTTACAGTTCAGTGTGGAGAAGCCAATTCTGGCTACCCTAAACTGTGGCTTTTCCCAAATTCTATTACTGGGGCGGCTTTTACGTGGTATATCAATTTAGCACCAAACTCAATAAGGACTTGGGAGGACATAGAAAGAATGTTTCATACCCAGTTCTACAGAATTGAGCTTGAGATATCCATGGCCGATCTATCACACCTAGAGGCGTCAAATGGGCGGGTTCGGGTTCGGGTCAAATGGGTCAGACAGTTTTTTCGGGTCATTCGGGTTTCGGGTCATCTGGGTTCGGGTTATTCGGGTTTCGGGTCATTCGGGTTTTTAGTCATTTGGGTCTCGGGTCATTCGGGTTCCGAGTCCTTTAGGTTTCGGGTCTACCAGGTCTCGGGTTGGGCGGGTTCGGGTCTTGACTTCGGGTCACTCGGGTTTCGGGTCAATTGGGTCAGCATTGAATTTTTTTAATTTTCAATACTTAACTTTTTAAATATATTTATTATTCGATTTATTTTATAAACAAGTAGAAACATTAGATAATTTATTATCAACGAAGTTTAGCATACTGCATATGCGAGGTTAAAGGATAGAACACTTGATTTGTGCCTCCTTAGATATTAATTTTGAATATTAAATACATAATTGATTATCAGGTGATCAGGTAGGTTTTGAATACTAAATACATAATTAATTATTAGGTGGGGTATGTGTCAACATTTTAAGCCCTATAAAAAGTAAAAACACTATTAACAGTATATTATTATAAGTAAAATATTAGTTATGTAATATCTAAATTTATATTGTTTTCATTACTTCAAGTATTATTATAAATTAATTAATAATATAACTGTCCATGAACAATGAAAATAGAATTACAACCCTTACCAGCTAGATTATTAGTATAGTCGTAGTACCCAATAGATAAAATCACCAAGAAATTACCAAGTAAGAATTACTATTTATTCATTATTTCAAAAAATAAATTACTAATTATAAATTTATCATAAATTATTCATATAACTTATTTAATTTTAGTGGTTGTTCTGTTGTTCATATAATTATTGTTCATATAATGAATTTTAGCAAATTTAATCATAATTTATAATAGGTAAAATTATAACATTAATATTAATTCTATTGAATAAATGATGATTTAGAATAAGTAAAATTATAAATTTTATTGAATAAAAGATAATTTTAGTTTATAATATTCTCGGGTCATTCGGGTTAACTTCTCGGGTTATTCATGTTTCGGGTCATACGGGTTTTGGGTCATCTGGGTTACGGGTCATTCGGCTCTCGGGTCATCTGGGTTGCGGGTCATTCGGGTCTCGGGTCATCTGGGTTGCGGGTCATTCGGGTCTCGGGTCGGGCAGGTTCGGGTCGTTTACTTTTTCTGGTCAAATCGGGTTGGGTGGGTTCGGGTTCGGGCGGGTTGGGCGGGTTCTCGGGTTTAGGTCAGCTTTTAACAGCTCTAATCACGCCTCTACCAGAAAAAAGGGGAGCGAGTCAAAGACTACTTGGCACGTTTCAAGAAGCTAAGAAATCGGTGTCGTACTCCTCTTCCTGAAGAAGAGTTCGTGCGATTAGCCCATAACGGGCTAGACATGGAACTTCGAAAGAACTTTGAGGGAGTCGATTTCAGAGATTTCTTTGAAATGTCAACCAAAGTGGGCAGATATGAGGCTTTGCTTCGTGAAGGTCATGAACAACGAAGCTCAACTTATGGCACTTATTATCAAGAGCCAAATTTTGAACTCGGTGTTGTAGAAATCAAAGCTGATCGACCCATTGAATGCCCATCGCTTGTCAAAGCTGGCATAGGTCATCCACAAACACAAGAACGTTTTGCCACGATGTATCAGTGTCAGGCAGAAGAAAAACCTTACGATGGAAGCAGGACTTATTCATTTGAAGTATAAAAAACTAACGGAGTTTTTGATTTTTTTGTTTAAGTCAGGCATGATCAAGCTTCCTCCTGATCATGTTTTACCATCACCAGAAGATCTCAAAGGCAAAGATTACTGCAAGAATCATGACTCTTGGAGACATGCCACCAACAATTGCACAGTTTTCAAAAACATAGTGCAAGAAAAGATTGATCGTGGCATCTTCAAGTTCCCTGAACCTCCTAAGAAATACATAGGGGTCGATAAGGATCCTTTCCCTACTCCAGTTCATATGACGACCGTCAATTTCCCGAAAGATGGCCGCCTAACTACTGAGGCAAAGGTTGAGAAAGTCTTGAACAAACAGACGGCGCCAACAAACAAGAAAAAGAGGTCAAAATCGGCTTCCACACTCAGCATAGTCGAACCTCAAAAGATAATTAAGCTTCAGCAACAATAAACCAAATCAATAAACCTTTCTCAAAGGTTTTGAATGGTCAGCATGACCAAACCATGGTTCCAAGAGCAGTTGTTCAACAACTCAAAGCTCTAAGGAGAAAGATCGATTATCCATCATCTGATGATGCTATGGATGATTCAGACCTACCTCCAAAATCAGAAGCAAAGGGAGTTTGAAGGAAGCTCAACTTCTCAACTTCAACTCCGATTAAAGAAAGATCCAGAGATCATCATGCTTCAGACAATCATGGATATTGGAAAGATGAAACATGCTTTCCAACTTCCAAGAAAAGTCAAAAGAAATCTTCCTCAGCACCATCTTCGTCACATTTGATGCATAAACAACCAACTGGAATGCATGAGTTAGATTCACAAGATGAATCATTACTCATGTCACATTCTAAGAAGGCTAGAAGTGAAATTCGACTGTGGTTGAATCAAAAAAAAGATGAGTACCGTGCTGGAGCTATCAACAATGAAATGCAACTACGCCGGAAGCAGGTTAATCGAACTTTAAGACCTCGATTGGTCAAACCACCTTCTAAAGTAAAAAATGGAGTGTGGCGTGAAGTTCTACACCCCAAGTTTCCTAATCGGCAAAGAAACAGGAACACTTGAAGGAGGCGTGAGTTGAGAAAAAGAGCTAAAGCAAAGAAAAATGGGGCTGACATGGAAGATAGCAATCAACAAAAACTGGATTTGGCCAACCAACATACAATGGCCAAACCCCCTATAGACGAAGAACCTTTTACCATCACTTCAAGGACGTCTGTCTGCGAATTGATAAAAAGGGGCTATGAAACTCATAAGACTATGATTGCCATTGAGGAAACAAAGCTTAACGAGCGCAAGCTCAAGCTTAACAAAAGGGAAGCACAACTTTAGGACATGAGGCAATCCTTGATTGATATAGTCCATGGCAGTGAAGAGAATTCCAGCCATGACTTAGCATCAAGAGCCCAAATGAATGAAGTTAATGTGCTACTCTAAAGACAAATTGCTATGGATGCACTTATCATTGATGATGAATCTAAAGGGGAAATCTTTAGTGGAGATGAAAAGGAATCCTATTACAGGAATTTTCGTTATAGTGCATTGCAAAAGAAGCTTGAGACATGGCCGCCATTTGAAGTCACAAGCAATTTGCTCAACATTGAAGAAAATCTACCTCATTGGAAGATCAAATTTTTGCTTGAAAATGCAAATTTGATCATTTCAAAGGAAGAATTAAATAAAGAGCGACTTGCACACATCGAAGCTGAAAACGCCCTTATGGCAAAGCAAGAAGCAATTGGCGACATCGCTCGTAGATTGCTTAAGCAAATTGCCATCAAGGAAAAAGAATAGCGTCAAGTGCCAGTTCTTGTCGAGGACATGGATGTTGATGTTAGCACGCCTAACCAACTTCCATCCAACCAACCTTCTTTTGATCAAGAAATGGAGGAAGGTTCAGAAAATGAGGATGACGAGCAATCGACAAGTGAAAATCAATCTTTGTAAGCTGAAGACTTCGGAGGCAAATCTGATTCAATTGTATTTGGGGAGTTCATGGTCAATCTTCATTGCGATACTCTTACTCCGCCTTACACTTTCTCAGCAATGGAGTGCATAAAAGTGGATGAACATGATCCACCCTCTTTAGGGGACAGTGAAGAAGTAATCGAAGTTCCTCAAAAAGAGATCATACACTCGGGGGGCAACGATTGCGATAATACAAAGGCTATAGATTTCACTAGGCCTGATGAAACATCTACATACCATATTAAGCCTTTGTACATCAAGGCTTACGTTGATGGTATTGTTGTGAACATAATTCTAGTCAACAACGGAGCTACAGTCAACTTAGTTCCCTTCTCATCGTTGAAGAAACTTGGCAAGTGTAGTGACAACTTGATGCCCTCAGATGTTACCATTAGTGACTTCTCTGGCACCGTCAAGAAGACTAGAGGAATTCTCCCTACACAGTTAACCGTTGGCTCAAGAACTTCCTTGACAACATTTTTTGTAATTGACTCAACGTCAACTGACAATATTTTTCTAGGAAGGGATTGGATCCATGCCAATTGGTGCGTGCCATCCTCATTACATGAAATGTTGATATTTTGGAATGGCGTGGAAGTTGAACTGGACAAGGCCGATAGTCGACCATTCAAAGTAGAATCGCATGCAGTGGATGCGAGAACTTACGATGGAACTTTTAGACCTGTTAAGTTCGTGGGTCAAGACAAATATGGCCGGCCATACCCAATCAGTTCTACCGAGCAAATTCAACCAGAAACTTTGAAAGAAGCAATGGAAACACTTGTGCAGCCTGATGCTGTAATTCCTTACAAGCCGCTTCCATGTTCTCTTATCATAGAGGAGGTTCCATGAGTTCGCAACAAGACAAAGAAAAGGCGGTCAACAATGCCTTGAAAAAATTGTCGACTCATGCTCTAGAAATGAAGCTATACGAGATAGAGGACTTAGCCGCCCCACCAGTTAATGCGGTTAATCACAGCAACATTTTCAACGAGATTACCATGGATGAACTTGATCGTGCACCCATGAAACTCGACGATCTCAAAGCTGAAGTGCAGGATCCATTACTTGAAATTGATCTTGGCACTGATGGCAAACCTTGGCCAACTTACATTAGTCAGTTATTGGCCGAAGAAGACAAGCCGAGCTTTGTTGCCCTGCTAAAGAAATACAAAAATTGCTTTGCTTGGGATTACGACGAAATGTCTGGTCTAAGTTGAGACTTGGTCGAACATCGCCTTCCAATCATTGAGGGTTATCGACCATATCAACCTCCTAGGAGAATGGCAAATGATGTCATCCTTCAAGTTAAAGAGAAAGTTGAAAGGCTTCTAAAGGCAAAATTCATCTGCACCGCGAGGTACGTTGAATGGATTTCTAACATAGTCCCAGTGGTTAAAAAGAATGGTAAAATTCGAGTTTGTGTTGATTTTCGCAACTTGAATTCTGCCACCCCTAAAGACGAATATCCAATGCCTGTTGCAGATCTCCTAGTTGATGAAACCGCCCAGCATAAAGTTTTATCCTTTATGGATGGTCATAATGGCTACAACCAGATCTACATAGCAAAGGAAGACGTCTCAAAGACAGCATTTCGGTGCCCTGATGCCATTGGTACTTTTGAGTGGGTAGTCATGCCCTTTGGACTCAAAAATGCCGGTGCAACATACACCAGCGAGCAATGAATGCTATTTTCCATGACATGATTAGTAAGTTCATGGAAGTTTACATTGATGCTGTAGTGGTTAAGTCTCATAATACTCTTGACCACATCGATCATTTGCGACGCTCATTTGAAAGAATGAGGCAACATGGATTGAAAATGAATCCATTAAAGTGTGCCTTTGGCGTTGGTGCAGGTAACCTCCTTGGATTTTTGGTTCATCAAAGAGGCATCAAGATAGACCAAAACAAGGCAAGAGCTATTCTACAAACATAGCCACCCACCAATAAAAAGGGACTCCAACGATTCCTTGGTCAAGTCAACTTTTCACGAAGGTTCATTTCCAACACTGCTGGTAAAACCAAAGCGTTTTCACCACTGTTGAAGTTGAAAGACGGAGATGACTTCCAATGGAACGAAGAACATCAAAAAAATTTTGAGGCGATAAAAAACTACTTAATATCGCCACCTGTCTTAGTTCCTCGTAGAAAGGACAAACCTTTATACTTATATGTATCAGCCACGACATCATCTATTGGATGTTTGTTGGCTCAAGAAGTAGAAAAGGGTAAGGAAGAAGCAGTGTATTATCTGAGTAGGACTCTTACTGATGTGGAAATCAGATATAGTCCTATTGAAAAGCTTTGTTTGTTACTTTACTTTGCAGCAATAAGGCTCCAGCATTACATGCTCTACTTTGACGTGTGCATTATTGCTAAAACTGATATTGTAAAGTATATGTTGACATGACCTTTACTTAGAGGTCGACTAGGAAAGTTACAGTTAGCACTTTCTGAATTTAGCTTCGGATATATTCCTCAAAAAGCAGTAAAAGGCCAAGTTGTTGCTGACTTTTTGGCCGACCACCCTTGTCTAAACTTGGGGGAGGAATTTGAAGATGCTAATGAAGTTATGGAAGTTGCTACACTACCCTGGATCCCTGAATTTGACGGGTCTAGCACTGCACAAATAGCAGGTGCAGGAATAGTAATCACATCACCTAGTGATGACTATACCATGATGGCCTTTCACATAGACTTTGATTGTATCAACAATCAAGCTGAGTATGAGGCATTCATCATTGGTTAAAAATTACTCAGAGAGATGAAAGCAACTTCAGTACAAATCAAGGGCGATTCGTTACTGGTGATAAATGACCGGTCGTTGATCAAATCACAAGATAATTCCCCACAAACCAATAACAAATAGCTAGGGCAAGTAGGGGTCGAATCCACAGGGAAGGTACCAATCAAAGTTAAATCTTACAAAAGAAATTCTAACCTAGAAAAGATATTTTTGGATTTTTCAAAATAGATTAATTAAACTAGAAAACAATTAAAAAAAATCTAAACTAAAGATCTAAAAGAGAATTTAAGAAAAACAATGAGTAAAAAGCATACTTCTTCTCCTTTAGGCAACTACTTTGATCAAGTGAATCATGGATCATAGACACTAAACATAAATTTGGCTTAGATTGCAATCAATTAAGAATCATAAATTACCCCAAATCGGTATATAGCCTAAGACGTAGACATCAACTTTCATTAAAACAAAGTAATCCTCTTAATATCTTAAACAACTCCATTTGAATAATTGGTATAGGAACAGACGTGATGCTAATTCCAACATGCTAAGAAGATTAACCCGCATCTCGCTGACAATTAACCTCTAATGTTATAATCCAAGTTTCAGCCCTTCCTATAACAAACATTAGGTTTTATTAATCAACATACATGATAAATCAATACCAAACTTGCCTACGTCAATTTCCATCTCGGCCTAAAGATTTCAACAAGGTTTGATATCCCATTGAACCTAGGACTCCTAGAATTACAATTGTTACTTGGACCAACTTTAGCTTGACTCAAGCTACTTGACTCTAACTATAGCATTCGTAAATCTCAAGATATGTTGTACACCAAATCAATCAATGTATGAACACATAAGATGAAGTATAGAGATAAGAAACATATTCAAACGGAAAAAAACTCAAATTATTAAGAACAAAAGTCTCACCATAGATTCATTGATCAAAAGCACCTAAGGAAAAGAAGTATAAAAGTTTAGCTACTCATGGATTGCAAGCAATCCATGAGAGACTTACAATGCTAGAGGTGGGCGGCTGCCTCCTCTCCAAAATCGCAAAACTTAGAGTTAGGTCATTTTCCTATGCTTTTAGGGTATTTTATGCTTGATTATGCCTTATATTTGGTATATTTGTGTTTATAGGTGTTAAAGTGAAGAAAAGTGCAAAATCACCAATTTTGTATCTTTTTGGAGCCTTTTTGGATGATTATTTACACAAATATTTTCCAAGGACAATTTGGATGAAGAATGGAGCCAATATGTTCGTGATTGAAGAGCTTGAAGAGTCAATTTTATCATCATAAGATTGATTTTCAAGAGTTTTTAGCAAAGGAGCAAAGTTGAATTTCAAGGCAAGAAAACATGTCAAGATGTGTCATAGCACTGGAGTACATGGGTCGCGAGGCAAACCACATCGGGCGCCAAGCATAGCACATGGGCGCCCAGCGCTAATCGAGACATGCCATCAGCAAGCACATGGGCACTGGAGACATGGGGGCTGAGAGCAACGCCCTGGGTGCACAAGCCATCTACATGGGTGGCCATGGGGAGTCGGGATGCAGCCATGCGCGCGCCAAGCATGCCATCATGCGTGTCTTCACCTTGAAGCCTCTTCACTTGTTTCCAGATTTGGCGACCTTTCTGTATTTTGGCCATAACTTTTGATTCAGAGCTTCGTTTGAGGCGTATAAGTAGCCGTTGGAAAGCTAACTCCAAGATCTACAACTTTCGTGTTTTGGTCGAAGCCCAGTTTAAACGTTTTCGTGGACGAAAATGCCCCTGAAATCAGCGGACAGAAACTGTCCTGGGCCTGTTTTGCGGGATTGATCCAATTAAGCCCAAATTCTTATTTGGACGTCCTTAGGGTTTGATTAGCTCTAAATTAACCCTAAGCCACCCTCTATAAATACCCATCTTAAGTGTAAAACCCTAGTAAATCAACACCAACATAACATATCATAACCCCAGCTCTAGGATTTGCGATAGGAAGAGGAGAGGCAGCCGCCGGCCTCAAGCATTGTAAGTCTCCCATGGATTGCTTGCAATCCATGAGTAGCTAAACCTTTTATACTTCTTTTCCTTAGGTACTTTTGATCAATGAATTATTGGTGAGACTTTTGTTCTTAATAATTTGAGTCTTTTTCCGTTTGAATACGTTTCTTATCTCTATGCTTCATCTTATGTGTTCATACTTTGATTGATTTGGTGCGCAACATATCTTGAGATTTATGAATGCTATAGTTAGATTCAAGTAGCTTGAGTCAAGCTAAAGTTGGTCCAAGTAACAATTGTAATTCTAGGAGTCCAAGGTTCAATGGGATATCAAACCTTGTTGAAATCTTTAGGCCGAGATGGAAATTGACGTAGGCAAGTTTGGTATTGATTTATCATGCATGTGGATAAATAAAACCTAATGCTTGTTGATCGGTCATCAGCAATCATAAAAATAATTATCCCAACAATTACTAACTAAACTAGCTAGGGCAAGTAGGGGTCGGTCCCACAAAGAGAACGACTCTTCCTTTTCTTAAACAAAACAAATTAATAAAGAGAATTTAAAGAAGAATTAAAATTAAATCTAACTAAAAGTAAATTAACTAAGACAACAATCAAGAAAATTAAAGAAAACAGTTAATCAAAAAGTAGTGAATATTATAAGAAAATCAATTAAATAGAAACCTCCAACATAGAATTAATATCCCTCTTGACAACAATAACATGGATCATTGATATCTAAAGATTATGAGAACCTTGAATAGCCTGTCGGACTAAACCTAAATTACCTTAATTAGATTAGATTACCGATTAAAGTTAATCTATCCCTTTTACTCTTTCAGCAATCAATTACTTTCTTAGGGCTTAGAGATCACTTAGGAATAAAGCATGAAGAACAAGTAATTTAATAACAAGCACAATGAGAAATTTCTCGCCCATTGATTCTTTTCTCTCTTGGACGGAGGATTAATTCACATCCAATTGCTACATAAAATTAAGCTGGAGTGATTAATTCACAACTTAATCTAGCCAATGCTAACTCAATCTATCATGAAAGTGTCGACCCAGTCAATCAAAACAAACAACATAGAATTCATACAGAGATCCAAGAAATACTCAAATAAATTCTCATATAAAAGCACAAAATCTCACCATAGAATTAGTCAAGAGATCAATTAAATTCTACATTGGAGAAAAGAAAGGGATTACTCACTCATAAATTGAGTGAGCATCCACAAATAAGAAGAAAAGAACTTATCTATGGATGAGGAAGAGAAGGGGGCGGCGACTCCTAGGGTTTTTCTCCACCAAATCTTCAACTAAACAATATAACTTATGAAGAATAAAATTATATTGAAAATCTAGACCTAAGGTGGCTATTTATTGTGGAAGAACATAGACAGGGCGGTTTAAGGCTGACTTAGACTTCAAGTTGGATTAGATGTCATCCTAGAGTAGAATCCAAGTTCAAATAGGATTCTGGAATTTTCTGGATTGCTGCAGAAACTTCACTGGTAGATTCGGGCTTGAAAACAGCAGAATTGGGCTTTAGACTTCATAGTAAAGTTGTAGAGCTCGGAGTTAGCTTTCCAACGGCTACTCATGGGCTTAAAACGGACATCTGAGCAGAAAGTTATGGCCTTTCTACCGAGACTGCGCTGAAAACGGGCTTATATCGCAAATCTACGGGATTATTGCGGGATTTGGATATTCTTTTGGATATTAGGCGTACAAATTGAGATTTTAACTCCAATTATAGGTTTATATGGGCTGAATATATTCCCATATAAATAATCCAAAAATCCTCAACTTCAGGGCTTCTTCTGGGCTTGGCTTCAATCCTTTGCAATTTTAGCTCCAATCTTCAATCCTTGCTCCTTGAAATAATTCTTCAATGATCTTCAAATCTTCAAATTATCTTCAAGAAATCTTCGAACACGAACTTTGCATCTCCAAATCTATACTCAAAATTACTTTGCTAATATATGTGTAAAAAGTAATCAAAATAGCTCCAAAAGTAGTGAAAATAAGCAAATTCTCAATTTCACATCTCATAAAGACTAAAAACACAAATACTTAGAAAATAAGGTGAAAATGCATATAAAAGTGGTAAAAAGTATAGAAAAATAGCCATAAAAATATGCATAATTTGAGCTCGATCATATTTTCCCCCACACTTGAATTTTGCTAGTCCCTTAGCAAAATCAATGTAAGTTAATCAAAAATCAAAATTTTCAAAAGATCAATTTGACTTCATTCATATATCAAAGAATCAATCTAATTATGAAATCAAAATAGCAAAGAACATCAATGATACTTAATCCAAAGATAAATCAATAGCAAGCATTATCATTCTTAAGTAGCCATAATCAAGGTAGCTCTAATCACTTACCATCCCTCACTTTTATAACTACTTCTCTCTATAAGCTTGTATATTCATCTTTCTCTCTATTACTCAAAAGATTACAATGTCATAAACAAACCAAGAATTCATGTGGGTTATAATAGTTTTTCAAGGGTAATTGATTTTAGAAAATTGAGGTTACTAACCTCTGAAGTGTTCATGCTTAGGGGTTACTAACTCCCTTTATTTTAATTTTGAGACTACTAGCACTCTAGAGGGACAATATTTCTGTTAATCCATGTCTCTTATCCTCTTCCCAAGGGTTACTAACTCCTTTTGTTTAAAGAGAAGAGTGACAACAATGGAGTTTTTTTTTTAAACAGAAAATATCTCTTCTCCTCTTGCATAAGATCACTTCTTTATGAAAACAATTTTAATTACCCTTTATATAGATAGTCCCCCACACTTATTCTTGACAAATCTATAGCATGCTTTCTTAATTGTAACTTCAATCAAAATTCAATACAAGTTCTAGAAATAGATAATCATGAAAGCATTGAATAATAAGATCATATCACAAACTTCAATTATACCTAATTCTAAGAAATCAAAACTTCTTACTATAAATTAATCAAAGAATAAAGCATTATTAAAAATTCTAAACATTCATCAATCATAATCAAATCAATCATTCAATATATGCTTGAAAAATCAAAGAGTTTGAAAAATCATCAAAATTTTCAATAAAAATCAAATTTTTTTTTCGAAAAATCTTCTTCAAAAATTGGGGAAAATAGACAATCCAAAACAATCATATTTTTATTCTAGATTCTCATGAAAAAGACTATCATATGACTCAATAATAAACAATAATCCTACTATCAATTATTCACCCCCCACACTTAAAATTCACATTGTCCTCAATGTAAAAGCAATCATAAAATCAAAGCATGCAAAATAGCTTACAAAATTAAAAAGTTAAGATTCTTGAAACATACCTGGGCGGCTTTGATGAAGATAATTACTCGAACAAAAAGACAATAAAAATTGAAGTGATAGGAAAATAAAACTAGATAGTTTATTAATGAAACTTGAAAAATAAAGACATAAAATAAAGAAAAATTAAAGATAAAGCATAAACTAATTAGCTAAACCTACGATGCTTAAAAATAAAATCCTAAATCTAGAAAACATAAAGTAAACTTAAAATTCTAATTTGAAAACCTAAATTGGTTTAGGAATAGCCTTCTCCAATAAATTGAAGACGTTTTCCAAATTCCCAATTATAGTATCAAAATCCTCTCTTAGGCTAGCAACTTGATCACTTAAATCCTTAAATTGAGCAAGGAAAGGATGAGATTCTTCCTTAGTTTCCTTCTCTTGATTCACCTCCTCTTTTCCTTCCTTATTTTCATCACTAGAAGCATCACTTGATTCAGAAGCAGAAGCAATTATCACTATATCATCTTTACCTTGACCATCCTCATACAACAGATCTCTTGGTCCAATTGGAATTGAAGATTTATCCTTTAATTCTTCTAAGGTAAAAACAGTATCAACAGGTGCAATTCTTGGTTGATTAGATGAAGAAGCATAAAAAGGATCATGAAACCGTTGAAGAAAAGGGGCACATCGCATAGGAGGTCTATAGGGTGGCCTATAGGGCTTGGTGCGATACCCATCAATCTTTGGCATAGGAAAAGGCTTACTCCAAGGCCGAGCATGGCTCGGATCAAGGCAGAGCAGGTCCTGGTGGTGACGCGGGCTAGTTCGCGCGGGACACGGGCTGCTGCTGCTGGTGCTGTCTCGGCATGGAGCGGAGTGGACCGGCTACTGGTGCTGTCTCGCTGGTGTCCGGTGCTGGCTTGGAGCGGTATGGCCGGAACATGGCTCGGTAGTAGCGCGGGCTTGTCATGTCGCTGACGCGGCATGGCATGGCATGGCCGGGCTATGCTTAGCACATTGCCGAGCTATGGCCGGGCTATGGCACGATGTTGTGTCGAGCTTGGCCTAGCGATGGCGCAGTAATGCCGAACCTTAGCCGGGTCAAGGCTTGGTGTTGTGCGACATGGCCAAGCTATGACCGGCCATGCATGCTAACTCTCCGGGTTTCGACCGGTCATGCATGGTTTATGGCTTGGTACTTTTTACTCCTTGGATAAAATTCACAAAACAAAAATTAAAATTAAAATTGGGTTGCCTCCCAATAAGCGCTTGTTAAAGTCATTAGCTTGACTCTTCCTCTCTTCGACCCTAAATTGGAAGATAGATGGGATCCTCCAATTTAATTTCCTCAATCAAAGCTACTGTCAATGGTTCGAAGTAAGGCTTGAGTCTTTGCCCATTAACTTTAAATGGATTCCCTTTGGCTGGATTAATAATTTCCACTGATCCATTAGGGTAAACTTGTACTATCTCGTAAGGTCCTCCCCATTTTGATCTTAATTTTCCATGATGTTTGATTGAGCTTGTAAATAACAAAACCTTCTGACCTTCATGGAATGTTCTTCTTAATATCCTTTGATCATGCAGAGCTTTAGTCTTTTCCTTGTAAATTCTTGCATTCTCATAGGCTTCATTCCTAATTTCCTCAAGCTCTTGCAATTGTAACATCCTTTCAATTCCAGCTTTGTCAAAATTAAGATTGCATTGCTTAACTGCCCACCATGCTTTGTGCTCTAATTCCACAGGTAAATGACATGGTTTTCCGAACACAATTCTGTATGGGGACATACCTAGAGGTGTCTTATAAGCTGTACGATAGGCCCATAAAGCATCTCCTAGTCGCATACTCCAATCTTTTCTTTGAACATTGACTGTTTTCTCCAAAATCAGCTTCGCTTGACGGTTAGATATCTCAGCTTGTCCACTAGTTTGAGGATGATATGAAGTAGATACCCTATGGTGTACTCCATATTTTTCAACTAGTGCTTGCACAATTTTATTGCAAAAATGAGTTCCACGATCACTGATAAGGTATCTTGGTATTCCAAATCGATGAAGAATATTATTCTTCAAAAATTTGACTACAATCCTAGCATCATCTTTCTCCGTAGCAATAGCTTCAACCCATTTAGAAACATAATCCACGGCTAAGAGAATGTAATACTTCTTGTTTGATGGAGGAAAAGGTCCCATGAAATCAATTCCCCATACATCGAAGACTTCAGCAACGAATATAGGTGATTGAATCATCTGATTCCTTTTTGATATACTTCCAACTCTTTGGCATTGTGGACAGGCTTTGCAATACTCATAAGAATCCTTGAAAAGCTTAGGCCAATAGAAGCCACACTCTAGGATTTTTCTTGCGGTCTTCTTGTGTCCAAAGTGACCTCCACATTCATCTCCATGGGAAAATTTCAAAACGGATTGAGTCTCATTGTCGGGAATCCATCTTCTCATGACTAAGTCTGATCCTTGCCTCCATAAGTACGGATAATCCCATAAATAATACTTGGCATCACTTATGATCTTCAATTTTTGTCCTCTGCTAAGATCTGAAGGTAGGCGACGAGCAACTAAGTAATTGACAATATCAGCATACCAGGGAAGTTGAGAAACGGCAAACAATTCTTCAAAAGGCAGCACTTCATTGATTGCGATTTCTTCTTTCGTGCTTTCAATTCTGCTTAGGTGATCGGCAACAACGTTCTCAGCTCCTCTCTTGTCTCGTATTTCGATATCAAATTCTTGAAATAACAAAAGCCATCGCATAAGCCTAGCTTTTGCTTCTTTCTTTTTCATTAGCTATCTCAATGCAGCATTATACGGTCTAAACTTCTCCAAAGTAAAGACAACGGCAAGCATCTCTTTTTCTGTGGTAGTGTAATTCTTTTGAGCAGCATCTAGGGTTCTTGAAGCATAATAGATAACATGAGGTACCTTGTCAACTCTCTGACCTAGAACAGCTCCAATGGCAACGTCACTTGCATCACACATGATCTCGAATGGTAGTTTCCAATCAGGTGGCTTCACAATTGGAGTGGTGGTGAGTGCAGTCTTCAATTTGTCGAATGCTTCTTTGCAATCATCTCCAAATTCGAACTCTACATCCTTTTGTAATAGTCGACACATTGGTGCTGAGATCTTTGAGAAATCCTTGATAAATCTTCGGTAGAATCCAGCATGGCCTAAGAATGAACGGATATCTTTGACACATGTCGGATGTGGCAGGTTCTGTACAACGTCGACTTTGGCTTTATCGACTTGCATCCCCTCTTTGGATACTACATGGCCTAGAACAATGCCTTGTTCTACCATGAAGTGGCATTTTTCGGCATTCAATACCAATTTGGTTTCAATACACCTTTTCAAGATAAGTTTTAGATTATTGAGACATTGATTAAAGTTATCTCCATAGACTGTAAAATCATCCATGAAAACTTCCATCTTTTCTCCCACATAATCTTGAAAGATGCTCATCATACACCTTGGAAAAGTTGCATGTGCATTGCATAAACCAAAAGGCATTCTTGTGTAAGCATACGTACCAAAAGGGCATGTAAACGTGGTCTTCTCTTGATCTTCAGGTGCAATTGGAATTTGAAAATATCCTGAGTATCCATCTAGAAAACAATAGTAGGCCTTGCAAGCTAATCTTTCCAACATCTGATCAATGAATGGCAGCGAAAAGTGATCCTTCCTTGTGGCGGAATTCAGCTTTCTGTAGTCAATGCATACTCTCCATCCATTCTGCAATCTTTGAGGAACTAGCTCTTCATCCTTGTTTTCTACGACAGTAAAACCGGACTTCTTTGGAACTACTTGGACTGGACTGAATCATTTACTATCTGATATAGCATAAATGAGACCATCTCCAAGTAATTTAAGAACTTCATCTTTGACAACTTCAGCAAGATTCAGATTTAGTCTTCTTTGTGGCTGTCGAACTGCTACTGCATCATCTTCAAGTCGAATCCTATGCATGCATATAGTATGACTTATTCCTTTGATATCAGCTACAGTCCATCCAATGGCTTCTTTGTATTCCTTCAAGACTCTGATTAGTTGTTCTTGTAAATCGTTCAATTTACTTGAAATAACAACAGGCAGGGTATCATTATCTCCAAGGAAAACATGTTTCAGGCCTTCAAGAAGCGGTTTCAGCTTGACTTCTGGAGGTTGAATGATAGATGGTAATGGCTTGGGCGTTGGCTCCAAATTGATGTAAGAAATCGTCTCTACTTCTTTGTTGAATGATAGTTCACTGACAGTTTCTGCTATCTCTTTTGATATCTCGACTTCTGCTTCTTCAACGTCTTGCTAATGTAAACTTTTGGTGAGGATCACTTCAAGTTCATCTTTTTGGTTGAGTTCTTGTACTTCTTCTGAGTAAGTATCAATTGTGTCGATGGAATAAATAGAATGAATTTCGGCAGGAACTTCTATTGATTCACTTATGTTGAATACAATAGGCTTTCCATCGAATTCCATAGTGATTGTTCCTTCTTTTGCGTTGAAATCCATACTTGCTGCAATCAAAAGCGGTCTTCCTAACAGTAGTGGCATTTGAGGTAGATGAATGTCATCTTCGCTCATCTTCAAGATATAGAAATCTGCAGGAAAAACAAAATCTCCTATCTGCACTAAAACATTCTCAACTAAACCTTCAGGTTTATGGTTAGTTCTATCAGCAAATTGGATAATAAGATCAGTTTCAAGCAGAGGTTCTATTTTCAATTGCTTATAAACAGAATAAGGCATGATATTGATCAAAGATCCATATTCACACATAGCATTACCTACTTCATTCTTTCCTATACTACAAGGAATAGAAAAGGAACCTAAACTATTGCATTTATGATGCAATTTCCTTTGATAAGCAACAAATATATTTTCATCCATGCAGGCATATTTTTCACCATACTTAATCTTATTGTTGCATAATTCTCTAAGGAAAGAAGCATACCTTGGTACTTTGGCTATTTCATCAACTAAAGGAATATTTACCTCTAATTTCCGAAGTAAATTGAGTTGTTGAGCAAACCTTTGAGGGAATGGTAATGGTAGTGGATCATACTTAGCTTGCATCTCATCCATCCATTCTTCTTCTGATTGTTCATGTTCATCGTTTGGAACGGCAGGTGCATCTTTCTTGATTTCGGTTGAAGTCTTCATATCTCCTAGGCTTGGCTCATCGAACACACTAATGGGTGGTAGTGTTTTAGGAAAATTAGGTGTTGGAATTGATGACATCGCAGGTACTTCAGGCAATTCCATCCAATGTTGGGTTTCTTCAATAGCATTGATTCCTCTTTTTTGAATAGAAGGTTGTGAACAAACACTCATAAACTCAGCAAACATCTTTGCTAAATTTTCGCATTGAGTAGTCACTTCCTTTAATTCTTTTCGAATTTCTGCTATCTCTGAGTCCTTTGTTGCATCGGCTTCATTGGTTGTACCAAATTGATGTATATTTTCCACCATAGTATTCAGCAGCTTCCTTGCTTCTTCAGGAGTTTTGAATGTAAGTCCTCCTCCACTGGCAGCATCGACATAGGTGCGATCTTCATAAATAAGGCCATCATAAAAGTGTTGGATCAAAAGTGCTTCGATGATGTTGTGGTAGGGGCAACTTGCGCAGATGTGATTATATCTCTCCCAGTATTGGTACCACTTTTCGCCTTTTAATTGTTGACAAGTGTTGATCTTTCTTCTGACATCAGAACGCTTAGCTTCCGGAAAGTATTTATTCAAAAATATTGTCTCCATCTCTTTCCAAGATTTTATGGATTTGGGTGGTAGTCTTAAGAACCATTCTTTTGCCTTTCCGTCTAATGTGACAGGAAAAGTTCGAAGTTTCAAGTCCTCTTCAGGCATCCCAGTGATTGTAGCACACTTCAGAAAGAAACTTTGCAGATGTTCATGAGGATTCTCATGATGTTCTCCTTGAAAAATCGGCAGCATACAGATTACTCCTGGCTTCAATTTGTAAGACATATCCATGGCTGGATAGTCAAAACAAAGGGGCGGCAATTCACAGTTGAAATTCAGCTCTCGCAACGTTTGTGATTGCTCCATTGGATCTTTTCTGCAAAACAAAGATGATCAAGTGCAAATCTAATAGAAAATAAAATAAGAGAAAAAGAAAATTAAACACAATCTCCCCGGCAACGGCACCAAAATTTATTATTGGTCGTCAGCAATCATAAAACTAATTATCCCAACAATTACTAACTAAACTAGCTAGGGCAAGTAGGGGTCGATCCCACAGAGAGAACGACTCTTCCTTTTCTCAAACAAAACAAATTAATAAAGAGAATTTAAAGAAGAATTAAAATTAAATCTAACTAAAAGTAAATTAACTAAGACAACAATCAAGAAAATTAAAGAAAACAGTTAATCAAAAAGCAGTGAATATTATAAGAAAATCAATTAAATAGAAACCTCCAACATAGAATTAATATCCCTCTTGACAACAATAACATGGATCATTGATATCTAAAGATTATGAGAACCTTGAATAGCCTGTTGGACTAAACCTAAATTACCTTAATTAGATTAGATTACCGATTAAAGTCAATCTATCTCTTTTACTCTTTCAGCAATCAATTACTTTCTTACGGCTTAGAGATCACTTAGGAATAAAGCATGAAGAACAAGTAATTTAATAACAAGCACAATGAGAAATTTCTCGCCCATTGATTCTTTTCTCTCTTGGACGGAGGATTAATTCACATCCAATTGCTACATAAAATTAAGCTGGAGTGATTAATTCACAACTTAATCTAGCCAATGCTAACTCAATCTATCATGAAAGTGTCGACCCAGTCAATCAAAACAAGCAACATAGAATTCATACAGAGATCCAAGAAATACTCAAATAAATTCTCATATAAAAGCACAAAATCTCACCATAGAATTAGTCAAGAGATCAATTAAATTCTACATTGGAGAAAAGAAAGGGATTACTCACTCATAAATTGAGTGAGCATCCACAAATAAGAAGAAAAGAACTTATCTATGGATGAGGAAGAGAAGGGGGCGGCGGCTCCTATGGTTTTTCTCCTCCAAATCTTCAACTAAACAATATATCTTATGAAGAATAAAAATTATATTGAAAATCTAGACCTAAGGTGGCTATTTATAGTGGAAGAACATAGATAGGGCGGTTTAGGGCTGACTTAGACTTCAAGTTGGATTAGATGTCATCCTAGAGTAGAATCCAAGTTAAAATAGGATTCTGGAATTTTCTGGATTTCTGCAGAAATTTCACCGGTAGATTCGGGCTTGAAAGCAGCAGAATTGGGTTTCGGACTTCAAAGGAAAGTTGTAGAGCTCGGAGTTAGCTTTCCAACAGCTACTCATGGGGTTAAAACGGACATCTGAACAGAAAGTTATGGCCTTTCTACCGAGACTGCGCTGAAAACGGGCTTATATCGCAAATCTACGGGATTATTGCGGGATTTGGATATTCTTTTGGATATTAGGCCTACAAATTGGGATTTTAACTCCAATTATAGGTTTATATGGCTGAATATATTCCCATATAAATAATCCAAAAATCCTCAACTTCAGGGCTTCTTCTGGGCTTGGCTTCAATCCTTTGCAATTTTAGCTCCAATCTTCAATCCTTGCTCCTTGAAATAATTCTTCAATGATCTTCAAATCTTCAAATTATCTTCAAGAAATCTTCAAACACGAACTTTGCATCTCCAAATCTATACTCAAAATTACTTTGCTAATATCTGTGTAAAAAGTAATCAAAATAGCTCCAAAAGTAGTGAAAATAAGCAAATTCTCAATTTCACATCTCATAAAGACTAAAAACACAAATACTTAGAAAATAAGGTAAAAATGCATATAAAAGTGGTAAAAAGTATAGAAAAATAGCCATAAAAATATGCATAATTTGAGCTCGATCACTTGTTATATGAAGGGCTGAAACCATAGATTATAACATTTGAGGTTAATTGTCAGCGGGATGCGGGTTAATCTTTTTAGCATGTTGGAATTAGCATCATGTCTGTTCCTATACCAATTATTCAAATGGAGTTGTTTAAGATGTTAAGAGGATTACTTTGTTTCAATGAAAGTTGATGTCTACGTCTTAGGCTATATACCGATTTGGAGTAATTTATGATTCTTAATTGATTGCAATCTAAGCCAAATTTATGTTTAGTGTCTATGATCCATAATTCACTTGATCAAAGTAGTTACCTAAAGGAGAAGAAGTATGCTTTTATCACTTGATTTTTTTAAATTGTTTTCTAGTTAATTATTTATTTGTTTTCACTTTCAATTACAAAAATCCAAAAATATCTTTTCTAGGTTTGAATTTCTTTTGTAAGATTTAACTTTGATTCGTACATTCCCTGTGGATTCGACCCCTACTTGCTCTAGCTAAGTAGTTAATCTATATGTTATTGGTTTGTGGGGAATTTATCTTGTGATTTTATCAACGACCGATCACAATTTTGGCGCCGTTGCCGGGGAAGGTTTTAGTAATCGAAGGCGAATTATTACTTAAGAAGTTCTTACCTTTATCATTTATATTTTTCGTTATTTTTCTTTTTAATTTTTAGTTTAGTTTTCTTTACTTTTTTTTTTCCAAATTACTTGTTATTGTTGGATTCTTTGTTTAAGTTCTTTCTAGGTGTTGTATGCCAAATACAAGGAGTAGTGGTACCAAGGACTTAGAATTCAATTCTGAGCCTGAACGTACACTCTTTGCACTAAGGAAGGAGAATTTGTTTCAAGAACAAGGAGGAGATTCGACACCAAGTTCTCAAGCTAGCTCTCCACGATCCACCACTTCTTCTTCAAGTTTGGAATTACAATCCCCAAGAGAAAACATGGCCGAAGAAAACAACAACAATAGGACTTTGAGGGAACTTGCTGCCCCAAATGTGACTACACAGCGCTTAGCAATTCAATATCCAACCAATGAAGAAAATTTTGAGATCAAGTCTGGATTCATTCATTTATTGCCAAAATTTCATGGTATGCCTGGAGAAGATCCACATCAACATCTCACAGATTTTCAAATTGTTTGTTCATCCATAAAGATGCAAGGTATCTCTGAGGAGCAATTTAAACTTAGAACTTTTCCTTTTACCCTTATGGAACGTGCAAAGGAATGGTTGTACTACAAGCCTAGTGGTTCAATCACTTCTTGGACGAGTCTTAAGAAATTGTTTTTGGAAAAATTCTTTCCTATTCATAAAGCCTCAAGCATTCGAAAGGAGATAAGTGGAATTAAGCAATCCCAAGGCGAGACTATGTACGAGTTTTGGGAACGTTTCAAGAGATTATGCTCAAGTTGTCCAAATCATCAGATCCCTCAACAATTGCTTATTCAGTATTTCTATGAAGGCTTACTTCCATTTGATAGATCTTCCATAGATTTTGCAAGTGGAGGGGCTTTCATCGACAAGACTCCCACCAATGCTTGGACTTTGATCGAGAACATGGCCGCCAACACACAACAATTCGGTACTCGAGAGAATTGTGCACAAAGTGATGGAAACATTAGGAAGATCAATGAAGTCTCAACCCATTCCTCTACATTGGAGCAACGAATTGAAGAAGCAAATCAACAAATTGCTTTGCTCACTGATTTGGTCAAAGCGAACTTATCAAGTGTGCAAAAGGTTTGTGGGATTTGTTCATTAGGACATCACACGGATAAGTGCCCTAGTTTGGTCGAAGATGATGTGGAAGAAGTCAATGCTTTAGGAATGCAAGAGGGATTTCAAAGGAAACAAGAGCCATTTCCAAGAAGCTACAATTCTTATGGGAACCAAGGTGCTTACCAAGCAAGGCCAACCAATTATCCAAGGCAATCTTCACACTATTCTGAGGGAATGCAACAAATGAGAGAGACCATGGAGATCATCAAGAAGCAATTAGGTCAATTGGCAAGTGATGTGAGTGAGCTCAAAGCACAAGGCCAAAACAAGATCCCATCTCAATCAAAAGTACCCCCAAAGGAGAATGTGAATGCTATTACCTTGAGAAGTGGAAAGGAGTTGGAAGAACCATATCCAACTAAGTCTACAATGGATGAAGGGACAAGCAATAAAGAAGAAGAATTGCATGTGCTAGCAAAGGAGATAAAGATTGAAGATGATGAACCCATTATTCTCGAATTTGTCAAGGATGATGGAGAAGCCAAGGAAACTTCTGTAGTCAAGCCCAAATTGGATTCAAAGAAGGAACCTTTTCCAACCAAGTCAAGGAAATCAATGAAAGAAGATGAAGATCAAGACATCATGGATATTTTTCGAAAGGTCGAGGTCAACATCCCACTTCTTGATGCAATTCAACAAGTACCAAGGTTTGCAAGGCTTCTTAAGCAATTGTGTACAAACAAGAAAAGGTTGCAAGGTAAGTTGAATGTTGGAGCAACAGTTTCTGCTGTTTTGCAAAGACATTTACCCCCAAAATACTATCATTGATAATGCTATGCTTGACTTAGGAGCATCTTTAAGTGTCATGCCTTATTCTTTCTATCAAACTTTAAAAATTGATCCTTTAAAACACGCTGATGTTGTTCTTCAATTGGCCGATGGATCTTTGGTACATCCTAAAGGTGTGCTAGAGAACATTTTGATTAAAGTGCAACATTTAATTTTTCCTATTGACATTTTTGTTATGGAAATGGAAGGAGAAATTACAAAGGATCAATGCCCTCTTTTATTAGGAAGGCCTTTCCTAAGGACTTCTCACACCAAAATCGATGTTTTTGATGGCTCATTGACGATGGAGTTTGATGGTGATGTAATTCATCCCAAACTTTCATCAAATTTATCTTTGAAAACTAATGATTTTGTTTGTGTAGTGGAAACGTGGGTAAAGAAAGAGTTAGGTACAACATCTTCAACCATGACAAGTGAGCAACTTTCAAAGGGGAGGCAAAGGATTACAACTTTTCGACAACGCAAGGATGAGAATTTCCACCTAGCTTGGGAGAGATTCAAGACACTTTGTGCCGATTGCCCTCAACATGGTATTTCACAACAAGTTTTGATCGAGTGTTTCTATCAAGGATTAGAAGTCGATGATCAACTTCTTGTGGATAGCATCAACAACATACCCTTG
This sequence comes from Corchorus capsularis, assembly GCA_001974805.1. NCBI lineage: Eukaryota > Viridiplantae > Streptophyta > Magnoliopsida > Malvales > Malvaceae > Corchorus > Corchorus capsularis. The sequence goes on from AWWV01006426.1 coordinate 32,730, forward strand.
TTCGATAGGACTGTGAAGGACGCATATGAAGCATTGGAAGCGTTGACTCAAGCAATTGCACCTCCAAGTTGGATCAAGAAGAAAAATAAAGAGAAGCTTGGAGAAAGAGGCAAAATTTCCAACAACACATGTGAAGATATCAACAAGGAATTGAAGGAAGCTCGAGAGAAGTTACTCAAGATTGATGGAGCCATAATTGAACTTTTCAAAGCCATGAGTGACACTCTCAACATCACCGTCGAACTTTTGAAGGAGCACACTCAACGTTCCTTCACCAAAGGTGAATAGTCCACGAGGATGTCTAGCCAAAGACATTAAATGAAGGCGCTAATTGGGAGGCAACCCAATATACTAACATCTATCCTTTTTCTTTTAAATTTTCTTTTTCTTAGTTATAGGTCATTTTGCATTTTCAACTCAAGGGAATCAATCACGCAATGGAGACAAGGAAAGGAAGCACACATGAAGAGCAATTGGAGCTTACACTTTGCAAAAATAGAGAAGCTTTCTTGAACTCTAATCTCATTTAATTTCCTATGTTTGATTGATGATTGATGCATATCAATTAATTTTCTTGAATTGAATGTTTTCCATGCATATTATCATTGTATAATTGTCTCATGCATCTCATACATATAGACTCTTAAGTGATAAGAACATAAGGTTAATCTTTTGATGGTTATCAAGTGGAATTTTTGGTGAAAATCAAGTGTTTTTGGATTGAAGAATTTGGAATATAGTAAGATTTTTGAATGGTAATTGAGTTGAAGTTGGAATTGAGTTTGGTAGCAAAAATCGAAAATTGGAAGCAAAGGGACCAAGCCCGATCCTAGCTGGGCCCCCATGCCGCAAGCCTGGGCACCCAGCCGCAAGGGCCTGTGCTGGAGGCCGACTCAGGGTGGGCGCCCAGGCTCTTTGCCTGAACACCCAGCCCGTTGGCTTGAGCACCCATGTGCCGCTGACAGCACCCATGCACCCATGCCATGCCGAGCCTTCCAAGTCACATACAACCCATCACCCATCTCAAACACTATAAATACCACCCAACACCCACTTCAAACCCTTCAGCACCCATCTTCATCCAAAACCCACTCAATTTTCTTTTCTCTTGCCTACATACACATATTCACTCACTTTAATCTTCAAATTTCACTACTTCATCACTGACAAATCATTTCTTTCATCTTTTTATCACCTTAAACACTTACCCATTTGATTATTCAACACTTTTTCCATTAAACCCATCAATTTTTCAAATTTTCAAGTTTTGGGAAAGTGATTCTTTTCTTTGGATTCTTGTTTGGAGTGATTAGAAAGGAGATAAGAGATAGTTTGGAAGTAGATTGAAGCATTTTAGAGCATTGGGGAGTGCTACATTGGATTTTAAAGAAAGATTTTTCAAGAAACCCTACAAGGTAACCTAGTGCCCACCAAGTGTTCGACAAAATGTCAAGAAGAGTGAGAGCAAGAGCATCAACATCTCAAGCCGCACCAATTGAGGACGAAACCACCATACAACCTTACCTTAGTGTGCCGCCACCCATATTTGTTGATAGTGATTGTCAAGAGTGGTATGAAGCAAGGTATAACAACTCTTTCATTATAGAAAAAGTGCTTCCAACCAACATTGATCAAGAACTTGGAGTTAGCCAATTATTTGTCAATAGAGGTTGGGGATCACTTCTTCAAGTAGATGGAAACTACTATCCAAATTTGGTGAAGCAATTTTATGCCAACATGGACAAGGAGCGTGAAGGTTATTCCTACACCATCAACACAATGGTCAAAGGTAAGTACATTGTAGTTGATGAGGAATATCTATGCCGTTTACTTGATTTGAACAATGAGGGTAGTATGTTCTGTTTTACTTATGTTAATGGAGAGCAAAGGACCGCCACCGAGAGCACATGGAAAAGGGATGGTGCTTTAAGGAGGTTTGACATTCCTCTTGGTATGGATAGCCAAGGGAATAGAGAGGTAAGAGTCAAATACATGGAACCAAGGGATAGACTTGTGTGTTACTTATTACATCATAATGTCATTCCTAGGAGTAGTAACAAGCATAAGCTTTGCATTGAAGACTTCTATGTTGTAGACAAGCTTTGCCATGGATTAGGTCATTGTAATGGAATACCAATGGCTAGGTTGTTACTCTCAAGGATGTGGGAAGTAGTTCATTCTTCACATGAAGATAAGGCATTTGTTTTCCCATTGTTGATTAGCAAGATTTTGGTCAATGAAGGAGTTGAAGTCGATGGTGAATATTGCTTCAACAATGAAGACAATGTTATTGATGTGAATTGTTTAAGTCATTTGGGTTTAAGGAGGAGAGTTGTTGCCAATGAGGTACATTGGTACAATGTGCAAAGAAGGACTTATGCACAAGGACTTGAACAATCACAAGGGTCAAGACAACCATCCTTGGAAGTTGATGAAGAAAATTTCCAAGAACTTACTATGAGAGAATTTCAACAACTTATGGTTCGAGAGATGAGATAACATAGGAGTGAGATGAGAGCTTACATGGAGAGAATGGAGGACACCCTACGTGATTCCATGGATCAAAGGAGATCAAGGAGAGGCCATTAATTCTTATCCTTAGGATGGCATATGTTATGAACTTTTTTATGTTTTGCATTTTTATCATGTCATTGCATGCATTTGTATTTGTATTTGTATTTGTTCTATTTGGATCTTATGTAAGACTTATGTGTTTGGATGCTATGATTGATACTATGTTTGATTAATTTGCTTAGATTAAGTTTCGACTTTCTTGGTGAATTAATTCTTGCATGCGTTCAATTAATTGGATTACCCCATTTATTGTGTTTTATTGCTAGTAGTAAGTTTGCTTGATTTATTAGATCGGGTCAACACTTTTTAGATCAAGTCTTACTTGTGCACTCCATTTTTCCAAAAGTTTTCAAACCAACATGTTTTGAAATTTTTTGTCAAAATACTAGCACATCACACATTGAGGACAATGTGTCTTTTAAGTGTGGGGGGAAGAAGTAGTCTATTTTCAAGATCATATTTTCTTTTCTATCTTATTGATTAGAGACAAATTTTTCAAAATTTTTGAAGAAAATCAAAACTTATTAGAGATATTGTGCTATTAATTAAATTTTGATTTAATTTCCATGAGTATAGTCTTTTATAATATTAATTAGTTTGAATACATTGAAAATATTTTTCAAATTTTCTTATGTATAATTTCATTCTTTGATTGAGAAGTGTAATTAATAAGGTTTTTCATACCCAAAAATGGTTTGACAAGTGCATTACTTCTAGAACTTGTGTTGAATCTTGTGTACATTTATAGAAGTATGTCATGGATATGTCAAAGACAAAGTGTGGGGGTATGAAGGGTAGTTAAATCTTTTAAAAAGAAGTGTTTTCATGTTAAGAGGAGAAGAGATATTTTCTTGCTTAAAAAAAATATATTAATTAATCCATTGTTGTCACTCTTTTCTTTAACAAAAGGAGTTAGTAATCCTTGGAAAGAGGATAGAGGCATGGAAAGCGGAAATGTTGTCCCTCTTGTAAAAATGAGTGTTAGTAACCTCAAATAAAGGGAGCTAGTTGCCCCAAATCATGGACACTTCTAAGGTTAGTAACCTTGCTTAGAAATTTTGAGCTATTTCTTTTAAAACCCATCTTAATTTTTGATTAATATCCATGATATTACTTTCTCTTTGGAAATTGATGAAAATGCAAGCTTATGGTAAGTTTTCCTTGTCAAATTTATCCAAGGTATGTTGATTTTAGAACTTACATTATTGATTGGAGTGATTTTGTGCATAGTTGATTTGAATTTTATGGTCTTTGTATTCTTACTAACTTGTATTGCAATTGACTAGAAAATGTAGATTAAATTCTTAATTTGTTAGAAGTACTTTGTTTTCTAAAGTTTGATGTCTCTAGTTAATGTTACATAATGTTTGTGGGTATCGTTCTAGTTAAGTAAACCCTCAGGAGACTATAACTCCTCCTTTATAGACGTATAGAGGTTTAAAGGCTTGTGTCACATGCTAAGTACCACCGTACACCTACGAAAGTGGAATCAATATGTTGCTTAGTTTAGGACTAACATTTTTAGTTTTCTTAGGATTAACCTTAGTTTGCTAGGGACTAGCAAAGCTTAAGTGTGGGGGAAATATGATCGAACCAAAATTATGCATCTTTTTATGGTCATTTTCCTATGCTTTTAGGGTATTTTATGCTTGATTATGCCTTATATTTGGTATATTTGTGTTTATAGGTGTTAAAGTGAAGAAAAGTGCAAAATCACCAATTTTGTATCTTTTTGGAGTCTTTTTGGATGATTATTTACACAAATATTTTCTAAGGACAATTTGGATGAAGAATGGAGCCAATATGTTCGTGATTGAAGAGCTTGAAGAGTCAATTTTATCATCATAAGATTGATTTTCAAGAGTTTTTAGCAAAGGAGCAAAGTTGAATTTCAAGGCAAGAAAACATGTCAAGATGTGTCATAACATTGGAGTACATGGGTCGCGAGGCAAACCACATGGGGCGCCAAGCATAGCACATGGGCGCCCAGCGCTAGTCGAGACATGCCACCAGCAAGAACATGGGCACTAGCGACATGGAGGCTGAGAGCAATGCCCTGGACGCACAAACCATCTACATGGGCGCCCATGGGGAGTCGGGATGCAGCCATGTGCGCGCCAAGCATGCCATCATGCGTGTCTTCACCTTGAAGCCTCTTCACTTGTTTCCAGATTTGGCGACCTTTCGGTATTTTAGCCATAACTTTTGATCCAGAGCTCCATTTGAGACATATGAGTAGCCGTTGGAAAGCTAACTCCAAGATCTAAAACTTTCGTGTTTCGGTCAAAGCCCAGTTCGAACGTTTTCGTGGACGAAAATGCTCCTGAAGTCAGTGAACAGAAACTGTCCTGGGCCTGTTTTGCGGGATTGATCCAATTAAGCCCAAATTCTTATTTGGACTAGCTTGAAGACTTGGAGAGCAGCCCAGCACGTCCTTAGGGTTTGTTTAGCTCTAAATTAACCCTAAGCCACCCTCTATAAATACCCTCTTAAGTCTAAAACCCTAGTACATCAACACCAACATAACATATCATAACCCTAGCTCTAGGATTTGCGATAGGAAGAGGAGAGGCAGCCACCGGCCTCAAGCATTGTAAGTCTCTCATGGATTGCTTGCAATCTATGAGTAGCTAAACCTTTTATACTTCTTTTCCTTAGGTACTTTTGATCACTGAATTATTGGTGAGACTTTTGTACTTAATAATTTGAGTCTTTTTCCGTTTGAATACGTTTCTTATCTCTATGTTTCATCTTATGTGTTCATACTTTGATTGATTTGGTGTGCAACATATCTTGAGATTTATGAATGCTATAGTTAGATTCAAGTAGCTTGAGTCAAGCTAAAGTTGGTCCAAGTAACAATTGTAATTCTAGGAGTCCTAGGTTCAATGGGATATCAAACCTTGTTGAAATCTTTAGGCCGAGATGGAAATTGACGTAGGCAAGTTTGGTATTGATTTATCATGCATGTGGATTAATAAAACCTAATGCTTGTTATATGAAGGGCTGAAACCATAGATTATAACATTTGAGGTTAATTGTCAGTGAGATACGGGTTAATCTTTTTAGCATGTTGGAATTAGCATCACGTCTGTTCCTATACCAATTATTCAAATGGAGTTGTTTAAGATATTAAGAGGATTACTTTATTTCAATGAAAGTTCATGTCTACGTCTTAGGCTATATACCGATTTGGAGTGATTTATGATTCTTAATTGATTGCAATCTAAGCCAAATTTATGTTTAGTGTCTATGATCCATGATTCACTTGATCAAAGTAGTTACCTAAAGGAGAAGAAGTATGCTTTTATCACTTGATTTTCTTTTAATTGTTTTCTAGTTAATTATTTATTTGTTTTCATTTTCAATTACAAAAATCCAAAAATATCTTTTTTAGGTTAGAATTTCTTTTGTAAGATTTAATTTTGATTCGTACCTTCCCTGTGGATTCGACCCCTACTTGCCCTAGCTAAGTAGTT
>AWWV01006429.1:0-24683 GCA_001974805.1 Corchorus capsularis
CAGTAATTTTACACACATGCCTACAAGTAGAACCATACGAAGAGAAATTCTCGCCCTCCGATAGACAAACACCCATTAAGCAGCGATCAAACAAACCTAATTTGCTACATACAATCAAACTTGAGTGATTAATTCTAAGCCTGATCTAGCTATAGACCTTCCTCTTACATCATTAGTGGCCACATAACTCAAATAAGATTCAGAATCATAAAATTAAAACAGGGTTTTGACTACTATCATCTAGAACTTAACACAAAATTATAAGTATAGAAATCTCACCATAATCAATTGATTGAAATCACCAAAGGATCAGAAGTATTAAAGATTTAGCTACTCATGGATTTAGGAAAATCCATGAGAGGCATAAGAATACTTACAGGACTGGGAGAGGCGGAATCTCCCCTTTGAAAATCCTAGGGACGTCGCACCCCTCTATGGCTAGAGAGGGTGTCGATTTCTCCCCCTTCTAAAACTAGAGAAAAACCTAAAAACTAAAGAAAGGTAGAAAAAGAGAATAAACTATATGAGAGATTGATTGTGTAGTATGTGATTTGTGATACAGGAGATGGCTATTTATAGTGGAAAAATAGGGTAGGACGGTTTAGCCTTTTCTTGGTCTCCAAGTTGGATTAGGTGTCATCCTAGAGTAGAATCCAAGTTAGATGAGGACTCTAGAATTTTCTGGAATTTCCTGGAATTGTGCAGCAACTTCGACTTAAATTTCGGGCTTGAAAATGGTAGATCTGGACTTTGCACTTCAAAAGAAAGTTGTAGAGCTCGGAGTTAGCTTTCCAACGGCTACTCATGGGCTTAAAACGGACATCTGAGCAGAAAGTTATGACCTTTCTACGAAGACTGCGCTGAAACCGGGCTAATATCGCAAATCTGCGGGATTTGGATATTATTTTGGATATGGGGCCTATTAATTGGGATTTTAACTTCAATTATAGGTTTATATGGGCTGAGTATACTCCCATATAAATAATCCAAAAATCCTCAACTTCAGGGCTTCTTCTGGGCTTGTCTTCAATCCTTTGCAATTAAAGCTCCAAATCTTCAATTTTGCTTCTTGAATTAATTCTTCAAATCTTCAAAATATCTTCAATTACGAATTTCGCATTTTCAAATTTTCATTCCAAATGGCTAAATCCATAGTTGAGTAAAAAGTCTCCAAAATAGCTCCAAAAAGTGTGAAAAACAATAAGTTTTCACTTTTCTTGTCTTCAGGACCTAAAAACACAAATACTAACAAAATAGGGTAAAAACACATATGAAAATAGCAAAAAGTATATAAAAGTAGCTATAAAAACATGCATAATTTGAGCTCGATCAAATCCCCTGCCATCTTCAATCTGCCATTCTTGTATTTTCAATGGATGAACTTCTTTTGGTATTTTGTAAAATGTATGCGCTAAAACTTTGAAGAAATGAGATGAACAAACACTCTCTCTTTCTTTTTTTTTTTGATATTTTCTTCAATTTTTCCAATTTTTTTGGGTGCCTTTTGAATGCAATTAAAGGTAAAGTATTATTAACAAATTAACTCCTAATATTATGCTAATGAACATTGCTAAATGCCAACGTGAATTAGAATATAACCTAAAGAAGTCTAAATGCAAAAATGAAGTAGGGATTTACCTAAATGCATATTGAAAATTCAATTAAATGAACTATGCAAATGAGTAGCCCACTCAATTCAATATGAACCAAACAGCAAGATGATTTCCTATTTAAATGAACGGCTAAAATACTAAAATAAAAATACTAATTTAAATTATGCAAAATTAACATGGAAAATATTTTTGAGTTTTTTGAATGCACATGATGACTAATGCAAATTGAATAAAGGATTATTAAATAAACTATTTTATCAGAATGCCAACCATGAACTAGTCCTATGACCAAAATACCCCTGGATGCACAAATGACCCAAAATGCCCATAGTGTAAAAAAATGACCAATATGCTCCCGGATGACCCTAATGCCAAATAAGAAATAAATTGATTTAAATTGAAGGATACAGGACAAAAATATTAACATATTAATATAAGTCACCTATTTAAACAAAACACAATCTTTAAACTAAAAGACTCATTTTAATGCTACTCATGACCAAAACTCAACAAACATTTGAGGTTTCAACATAAAAATTAAGAAAAACTAAGATCTTCACTTTTACTCCCTCCCATTCAAAATAAGTGCAACACTAGGAATATTACACAAACTAAGACAATGATTAATTGGTTTTAAATTTAGTAAAAAATCACTTAAAATGGCATTCTTACCCTTCAAAAAATTTTATAAACAATTAGATAAAATTCTTCTCTCCCTTCCCAACTTTCCAAGATAATTAAAGATTCAACTACCTAACCAACACAACTAGGGATATATATGGAAACAAATTACAAATTACATTGGTTTTATAAATGTTGCACTTAATATGAATGACTGCAAATCTCGAAATGTTGCACTTATTTTGAATGGGAGGGAGTATTAATCATGAAAAAGACTATTTATGGTCAATATAACCTAAATCTATTAACTTTACCATGAAAATAAAATAAGCATGCCTCAAATCAACATAGTCAACCATAATTATTCCCAAATAGCAACATATTCGAAATAACAGGGAGTAAACTGAAGAAATTGGAAGGAAGGCTTACAAGAACAACGTCGTTTAGCCCTAGCCCTTTCCCTTTTAACGTGATCCTTTCTCCTTCTTTTCTCCTTCTTCTTCTTCAATGATCAGCAGACAAACCCTAGATTGCTCCGACTAGATTCTATCACGAACTCAACCAAGCCGACTTCTTTTCGCACAATCGACCCTTGATTCACAATCCTCACTTCTTGAAACCCAAAACCCCTCAAGAAACAAGAATCAAACCGCAAAATCTCACTCAAACCGATTGGAAACAAAGAGTTGAAAGGGCAAAGTGATGTTTTTAAGCAAAATCCATGGATTCGCGTCTATTCACTCACTACCAGGCCCCATTTTTCAACCCTTGTTCTTCTGTTCAAATCTGGAAAAGAGAGAGAGAAAAAGAAGCGAAAAACCCTAATTTTTTTCTACCCGATTCTCCCACTCAAAAGTCCGTACCAGAGAGGCGAAAAATGATCCATATATATCGTCCTCCCAAAACCCTAGTTTTTAGTCTTATCCCTTTCAACTACTTTTGATTTTTTATTTTTCCCGATTTTTTATTTTGAGGATGTGCCATCTTCGGTTTCAATGGATTAGAATGGAGAATAAGGCGCTGAACTGGCTCCTCTGGTGAGTCATCACCTCCCAACCAATTTCTATTTTCTGTCTTTTTGTTATTTATCGATTGACTGCAAATTTTGCTTTTTTGGACTTTTGCAGAATTAGTTGAAGGAAATCTGTTAGTGGTGTGCTACGGTGGCGATTCAGGTATTTTCCTCAAGCCCTTTCTCTCTCTTGAAGTGCGTTTTGATTAAGCTGAGGTGGCTAATGGGCTGGCTTCTTAACCAGCGAACCCTATTGACTTGCCATGCTTTGATTGCTGTGATTGACTATCTTGCTGCAGTACCATACTTAATGGCTTTACTTTCTGGCTTGCTGCAATTTACTTGAATGTTGTTTGATGAATGGCCATTTTGGGATTTCGTTGCCTGCTGCTATTGTGTAGTGCGATCATGCTATTACTTGTTCATATGTTCGTTCCTGTTTGAATCTTTGATGCAAATATACCCTTTTCTGCCTTGTATTGTAATGAATACACTGAACTTGAATGATATTTGCTGGAAAGCTGATTCAAACTTGTTCCTGTGGAATATATGGAATCTGCAACCTTGCCTCTGACCTTGAATCTTACTGCTGCCACCTAATTCTTTCGCACGCTCCAACTTGCCTAACTAATTTACAATGCTTATGATTTTGGTTCCCATTTTGAATGTGTGACATTCGGCCCTGACCTTTGAATCACATGATGATCTCTATCTCCACGCCTATTCCCTGTTTGCTGCTAAAACATGCTGATTCAATATTATGTTGCCTGAAGCTTCTCTCTGCATGCATTCATTTCCCCAATGGCTTTGATGGGATGATGAGGTCTTCAATTCGATCTTGACCCTCTCAATCCCTGAAGCCTATAAATGACTCTTTCCCAGGCTTATTATGCTTCGTTTCCCATGCTTCATCATGTAGCTTTTCATTGTTATGTGTTTTCCACTCTTGGGTTCTTTCCTTGCTGCCTTCATGTGATGTTTGTGGACTCTTGTTGGTTTCTGATCTTTTGCTTCTGCCACATGCCATTAACTTATTGTGCTGCCCTTTTTATATGAATCACTACATCATGGCATATTCACCAATTGATGGTGTTTGTACCTTGAGCCCGGGGAATATTTCATCTCTGCACCCTGCTTCCCTTTGCCTCTTTTCCACTTGTTTGCAGGTAAAATCCATCAAACACACTGCTGAGTTGCCATGAAGCAAGGGGGCAAACGAATGATGGTGCAATTGTGTTAACGTTGGTAGTCATCTCGAAGAAGAACTTTGTAATCACAAGTATAAAGGACTAGGAGCTAGGAAGGAAAATCATCCTTAAGAAATATGATCAGACCAAAATGTGACATGTTTTTATGGTCATTTTCCTATGTTTTTAGGGAATTTTGTGCTTAATTTTTGTTGATTATGTCTCAATTTCTTAATATTTGTGATTTTAAGTCTTGAAGACAAGAAAAGTGAAAAAGTATTATTTTTCCTACTTTTTGGAGCTATTTTGATGGAATATTGACATAATTGTTCAAGTGGAATTTTCATGAAGATTTTGGAGATTTTATGTTCGTGATTGAAGACTCTTTGAAGCTCATTTTATGCTTGAAAAAGCCATGAAGATTGATCGGTCGTTGAACAAACCACAAAATAAATCCCCACAAACCAATAACAAATAGCTAGGGCAAGTAGGGGTCGAATCCATAGGGAAGGTAGGAGCAAATTAAAGGCAAATTGTACTAAAGAAAACCTTACCAAAAAGGGATTTAAAGGATTTTTCAAAATAGATTAATTACACTAGAAAACAATTTAAGAGAAACAATTAACTAAAAGCATACTTCTTCTCCCATAGGTAATTATTTTGATCAAGTAAATCATGGATCATAGACATAAAACATGAATTTGACTTAAATTGCAATCAATTAAGAATCATACATTATCCCAAATCGATATATAGCCTAAGACGTAGACATCAACTTTCATTGAAACAAAGTAATCCTCTTAATATCTTAAACAACTCCATTTGAATAATTGGTATAGGAACAGGCGTGATGCTAATTCCAACATGCTATGAAGATTAACCTGCATCTCGCTGACAATTAACCCCTAATATTCTAATTACAGGTCTATTTCAACCCTTAGAACACGCATTAAGTTTTACTTATCCACATGCATGATAAATCAATACCAAACTTGCCTACATCAATTTCCATCTCGGCCTAAAGATCTCAACAAGGTTTGATATCCCATTGAACCTATGACTCCTAGAATTACAATTGTTACTTGGACCAACTTTAGCTTGACTCAAGCTACTTGAATCTAACTATAGCATTCATAAATCTCAAGATAAGTTGTACACCAAATCAATCAAAATATGAACACAAAAGATAAAGCACAGAGATAAGAAACATATTCAAACAGAAAAAATCAAATTATTAAGAACAAAGGTCTCACCATAGATTTATTGATAAAAAATACCTAAGGAAAAGAAGTATAAAGGTTTAACCTCTCATGGATTGGAGTTTCCAATCCATAAGAGATTGAAAACTTACAAACCGAATAGGAAAAGAGGAGGAGGCGGCTGCCTCCTCTCCAAACCGCAATCCTAGAGAGAAAAAGAGATAAAAGTTGTGTTGTAAGTTGTTCTAGGTATACTAGGGTTTTAGACTTAAGAGGGTATTTATAGAGGGTGGCTTAGGGTTAATTTAGAGCTAAACAAACCCTAAGGACGTGCTGGGCTGCTCTCCAAGTCTGCAAGCTAGTCCAAATAAGAATTTGGGCTCAATTGGATCAATCTCGCAAAACAGGCCCAAGACAGTTTCTGTCCGCTGACTTCAGGGGCATTTTCGTCCATGAAAACGTCCAAACTAGGTTTCGACCAAAACTCAAAGGTTGTAGATCTTGGAGTTTGCTTTCTAACGGCTACTCATTTGCCTCAAACGGAGCTCTGGATCAAAAGTTATGGCCAAAATACATAAAGGTCACCAAATCTGGAAACTAATGGAGAAGCTTCAAGAGGAAGTGACACGCGATGGCATGCTTGGCGCGCGCGGAGTCATGCCCCAACTCCCCCTGGGTGCCCATCTGGTTGCGCTGAGCGCCCAGGTCGTTTGCTTCAGGCCCCAGGTCGGCAGCATCGATGTGGCTGCTGGGCGGCACCCCGACTCTGGCTGGGTGCCCAGGTTGCAAGCTTGGCGCCCCACCTGATTTGTCTCAGGACCCATGTGCTCCAGTGTTTGTTCGCCACTTGACATGTCTTCTTGCCTTGAAACTTAACTTTGCTCCTTTGCTTCAAATTCTTGAAGATCAATCTTATGATGATAAAATTAACTCTTCAAGCTCTTCAATCACGATCATATTAGCTCCATTCTTCATCCAAATTGTCCTTGGAAAATATTTGTGTAAATAATCATCCAAAAAGGCTCCAAAAAGATACAAAAATAATGATTTTGCACTTTTCTTCTCTTCAACACCTATAAACACAAATATACCAAATATAAGGCATAATCAAGCATAAAATACCCAAAAAGCATAGGAAAGTGACCATAAAATGATGCATAATTTTGGTCTGATCATATTTCCCCCACACTTAAGCTTTGCTAGTCCCTAGCAAACCAGTGTTAATCCTAAGAAAGCAAAAAAGGTTAGTGACTAAACTAAACAACATATTGATTCCACTTTCGTAGGTGTACGGCGGCACTTAGCATGTGACGCAAGCCTTTAAACCAATGTATGTCTACATTGGAGGAGTTATAGTCTCCTGAGGGTTTACTTAACTAAAACTGCACCCACAAACATTATGTAGACATTGACTAGAAACATTAAACTTTAGAAAACAGAGTACTTCTAACAAATTAAGAATTTAATCTACATATTCTAATCAAATGCAATATAAGTTAGTAATAATACAAAGACCATAAGATTCAAATAAACTATGCACAAAACCACTCTAATCAATAATGTAGTTTCTAAGATCAACATACCTTGGATGAATTTGACAAGGAAAACTTACCATAGGCTTGTATTTACATCTATTTCCAAGAGAAAGCAATATCATGGATATTCATCAAAGATTAGAATGGATTTAAAAAGGATGGCTTATTTTTAAGAAAGCAAGGTTACTACCCTTAGAAGTGTTCATGATTTAGGGGTTACTAACGCCCTTTTTCTTTTGAGGTTACTAACACTCATTTTTTTCAAAGAGGGATAATATTTTCGCATTCCATGCTTCTTATCCTCTTTCCAAGGGTTACTAACTCCTTTTGTTAAAGAAAAGAGTGACAACAATGGAAAAATATTATTTTTATTAATTTTTTTTAATTAAGCAGAAAATACCTCTTCTCATCTTTACATGAAAACACTTCTTTTTAAAAGATTTTAGCTACCCTTCATACCCCTACACTTTGTCTTTGACATATCAATGACATACTTCTATAAATGTACACAAGATTCAACACAAGTTCTAGAAGTAATACACTTGTCAAACCATTTTTGGGTATGAAAAACCTTATCAATTACACTTCTCAATCAAAGAATGAAATTATACATAAGAAAATTTGAAAAATATTTTCAATGTATTGAAACCAAATTAATATTACACAAGACTATACTCATGGAAATTAAATCAAAACTTATTAAAAGTACAAAATCAATTTCAATTTTCTTCAAAAATTTTGAAAAATTTATCTCTAGTCAATAAGATAGAAAAATAGAAAAATAGGATCTTTCAAATAGACTAATTCCTCCCCCCACACTTAAAAGACACATTGTCCTCAATGTGTGTTGTGCTAGCATTTTGACAAAAAATTTCAAAACATGTTGTTTTGGAAACTTTTGGAAAAATTAAGTGCACAAGTAAGACTCGATCTAGAAAGAAAGTGTTGACCTAATCTAATAAATCAAGCAAACTTACTACTAGCAATAAAATACAATAAGTGGGGCAATCTAAATTAATTGAGCGCATGCAAGATTAAATTCACATAGAAAGTATGCATCCAATCTTAGCAAATTAATCTAAACATATCATCAATCATATCATTCAAACACATAAGTCTCACATAAGATCCAAAATAAACATAAGACAAATAAAAGCACAAATAAAAATGCATGTAATGTCATGATGAAAGAAAATACAACACATAGCATCCTAAGGATAAGAATCATCGGCCTCTCCTTGGTCTTCTTGGCCACTTGTCTTTTACCAAAAATCCACAAAGAATAACCTTAGACTCTTATCACTTAAGATTCTATATGTATGAGATGCATGAAATATTGTACACAAATTGATATGCATGAAAAACAATTCAATTCAAGGAGCAAACAAAATGGGAGTTAAGAAAGCTTCTCTATTTGTGCGAAGCGTAAGCTCCATTTGCTATCTTCACGTTTGCTTCCTCCACTTGTCTCCATTTGCTTGTAATGCTCCTCAATTTGAAAATGCAAAATGACCTATAATAAAAAGAAAATTAAAAAGAAAAGGATAGATGTTAGTTTCTTGGGTTGCCTCCCAAGTAGCGCCTTTGTTTATTGTCTTTGGCTAGACTTTCCTCCATCTCCTTTTGTTAAGGTGGATCATACCACTTTAAAGCAAAAAGTAGATATGATGAGGTAAGAAGAATATGAGCACAAAAGTAGGTGGAACAAAATAGAAGATAAGGAAAGAATTCACCAATTTTGTTGATAGCGACCCCATGAATGGCTATGAATGACAATGCCATTTGTGTTGCCGTTAGAGGTTGATGCAATGAGAGCTTATGGCACCCATGATCGGCATTGCTTCGTACTTGCCTTTGTGGAGTGTTTTCGACTTGGTTGATCTTCTCATCCTTCAAAAGGAATTGATCCATAGATATCCATTCCTCTTCTCCATAACTTCTTGAATTCTCATCATTTCATGGCTCTTCGTGCTTGGCAATATTTGGTGGAGAAGATGGAGGAATATCCATTTTGATGTCTTCTCTTGGTGCTTCCTTTTCTTCTTGCACAATCTTGGGAGTCTCCTTTGGTGTTGTAGGGATGCAAACCATGCATGAGGCAACATCTTCGTCATTGGAGGAAAATTGAATGGGGTTTTGTTCATTAAGCTCTTGTGATTCCAAATCGTCCATTGTCTTGCTTAACACCTCTTCAATTTCCTTCATGATTGGGACAACAATTTCATGAAATTCACCTTCCATCGTGCTTGGTTCAGAATAGGTTGGTTCCTCCCATGAAAATGTAGCTTCAATTTCTACCTCATGATCCCTTTGTGTAGTCTTTTCCAATTCATCAAGTAGCTTCCATTCTTCCTTGGGAACTTGTTTGATTGTAGCAACTGAAGGAATGTTTACCTTCCACTTATGAAGTGAATCGAGTTGGCTTTCTTCACAACATGTCTTTTGTGGCTCAAGTAATTGAGGAAACGGTGCTGGACAATCATTGGGCGGCATTGTTTTCTTCTTTGGTTCCTTTTTCTTCCTTGGTGGATCTTGAGAAATTGTTGGAGATGAAACTGAGTTTATTCCAAAATCAAACTTCTCTTTCTCCTTGCTCTTCACAGAACTCTTGTCATCACTTAGCATTTGCACATGGGGTATGACAGTTGGTGATGGTTTCATTTCAGGGATAGGAAGAACTGGCTTAACTTGTGGTGTAGAGAAAGAAAATGAGGTCTCTTGTGACTCCATCTCTTTTGTAATCCTTGGTTGATTATCTTCCATTCCCATTGAATTGATCCTATATCTTTGCGTATTGTTCAACTCATTGTCAAGTTCCATGTTGTTCTCTTGTCCTTGAGCCATTTTTAAAGGTGTTTGCAAGATTGATTGTTGGTGATGATTCACTCCTTGATTTGCAATCATATAGCACAACAAATTGGCAATGGTGTCTTGTTGGTCAGCAACTTGCTTGCTAAGCAACTGATTATTTGTTGCGAGGGAATGCACCAACTCTTTCATTTCTTTCATCTCCTTGCGCATTGATGATTCAAACTCTGGCTCTTTAGACTTGAGAATCTCTTCTGATGTGTTAAATTGATGAATGTTCTCAGCCATGATGTTGAGCAGTTTCCTTGCTTCCTTGGGTGTTTTGAATGTCAAGCTACCTCCACTAGTTGCATCAATGTAGACTCGATCTTCATAAAACAATCCATCATAGAATTATTGTATCAAGAGTTCCTCGCCTATGTTGTGGTAGGGGCAGCTTTCACAAATCTTGTTGTACCTATTCCAATATTAAAACCACTTCTCATTAGGTAATTGTCGACAAGAATTGATTTTTCTTCTGACATCGGCGCGTTTTGCTTCTGGAAAATACTGGTTCAAGAATGCTCTCTCCATTTCCTTCCAAGAAGTAATTGACTTTGATGGCAGACTCCAACACCATTCTTCCGCTTTACCTTCCAAGGTCATTGGAAAAACTCGAAGCTTTGCTTACTCTTGAGGTATCTTACCAATCATAGCAAATTTGATGATGAAACGTTGCAAATGCTGATGAGGATTCTCGTGGGATTCTCCATGAAAAATTGGTAGCAAAGAGATCACTCCTGGCTTTATTTTGTAAGACATATCCATCTCTGGATAATCAATACAGAGGGACTTCATCTCACAATTGAGATTCAACTCCCTTAAAGTAAGTGATTGCTCCATTGTCTCGAAATTCTAATTACTAGAAAACAACAACTAGAAAGAAAAATTTAGCACTAAAATGAAAAATAAAAATAAAATAACGAAAACGAAAAAGAAAAAGGTAAGAAATTCTTAGGTGATAGTTTGTCTTCAATCTTGTTGCTCCTTCCTTCCCCGGCAACGGCGCCAAAATTGGGATCGGTCGTTGAACAAACCACAAAATAAATCCCCACAAACCAATAACAAATAGCTAGGGCAAGTAGGGGTCAAATCCACGGGGAAGGTAGGAGCAAATTAAAGGCAAATTGTACTAAAGAAAAGCTTACCAAAAAGGGATTTTAAGGATTTTTCAAAATAGATTAATTAAATTAGAAAACAATTTAAGAGAAACAATTAACTAAAAGCATACTTCTTCTCCCATAGGTAATTATTTTGATCAAGTAAATCATGGATCATAGACACAAAACATGAATTTGACTTAAATTGCAATCAATTAAGAATCATACATTATCCCAAATCGATATATAGTCTAAGACGTAGACATCAACTTTCATTGAAACAAAGTAATCCTCTTAATATCTTAAACAAACTCCATTTGAATAATTGGTATAGGAACAGACGTGATGCTAATTCCAACATGCTATGAAGATTAACCCGCATCTCGCTGACAATTAACCCCTAATATTCTAATTGCAGGTCTATTTCAACCCTTAGAACACGTATTAAGCTTTACTTATCCACATGCATGATAAATCAATACCAAACTTGCCTACATAAATTTCCATCTCGGCCTAAAGATTTCAACAAGATTTGATATCCCATTGAACCTAGGACTCCTAGAATTACAATTGTTACTTGGATCAACTTTAGCTTGACTCAAGCTACTTGAATCTAACTATAGCATTCATAAATCTCAAGATAAGTTGTACACCAAATCAATCAAAATATGAACACATAAGATAAAGCACAGAGATAAGAAACATATTCAAACAGAAAAAATCAAATTATTAAGAACAAAGGTCTCACCATAGATTTATTGATCCAAAATACCTAAGGAAAAGAAGTATAAAGGTTTAACCTCTCATGGATTGGAGTTTCCAATCCATAAGAGATTGAAAACTTACAAACCGAAGAGGAAAAGAGGAGGAGACGGCTGCCTCCTCTCCAAACCGCAATCCTAGAGAGAAAAAGAGATAAAAGTTGTGTTGTAAGTTGTTCTAGGTGTATTAGGGTCTTAGACTTAAAAGGGTATTTATAGAGGGTGGCTTATGGTTAATATAGAGCTAAACAAACCCTAAGGACGTGCTGGGCAGCTCTCCAAGTCTTCAAGCTAGTCCAAATAAGAATTTGGGCTCAATTGGATCAATCTCGAAAAACAGGCCCAAGACAGTTTCTGTCCGCTGACTTCAGGGGCATTTTCGTCCATGAAAAAGTCCGAACTGGGCTTCGACCAAAACAGAAAAGTTGTAGATCCTGGAGTTAGCTTTTCAACGGCTACTCATTTGCCTCAAACAGAGCTCTAGATCAAAAGTTATGGCCAAAATACAGAAAGGTCGCCAAATTTGGAAACTAATGGAGAAGCTTCAAGAGGAAGTGACACATGATGGCATGCTTGGCACGCGCGTAGTCATGCCCCGACTCCCTCTGGGCGCCCACCTGGTTGCGCTGAGTGCCCAGGTCGTTTGCTTCAGGCCCCAGTTCGTTAGCATCCATGTGGCTGCTGGGTGGCGCCCCCGACTCTTGCTGGGTGCCCATGTCGCAAGCCTGGGGCTCCACCTGATTTGTTTCAGGACCCATGTGCTCTAGTGTTTGTCCGCCACTTGACATGTCTTCTTGCCTTGAAACTTAACTTTGCTCCTTTGCTTCAAACTCTTCAAGATTAATCTTATGATGATAAAATTAACTGTTCAAGCTCTTCAATCACGATTATATTGGCTCCATTCTTCATCCAAATTGTCCTTGGAAAATATTTGTGTAAACTATCATCCAAAAAGGCTCCAAAAAGATACAAAAATAATGATTTTGCACTTTTCTTCTCTTCAACACCTATAAACACAAATATACCAAATATAAGGCATAATCAAGCATAAAATACCCAAAAAGCATAGGAAAATGACCATAAAAAGATGCATAATTTTGGTCTGATCAAAGATCAATGCTACAAGTTTCCAAGATGATTGAAGATCAAGAACATAAGTCAAGTGAAGAAAGATGCAACTTGCTGACGAGCTTTCCAGATTATCTGGGCGGCTAGGCGTACAACCTGGGCGGCTAGGCATTTCATCTGGGCGCCCAGGGACAGTCGGGCTGCCAATTCCATCATAAGTTGGTGTCTTCTTCTTGAAGCCTCTCCAATTGATTCCGATTTCAGCGACACTTTGGGATAAAAATCATAACTTTCTCTACAGAAGTCCAAATTCGATGATTCAAGATGTGTTGGAAAGCTAACTCCAAGATCTACAACCTTGCAGAAGACCTCGAAGCCCAGTTTTGCCGTTAAGATGGTCAAAAATGCCCCTAACATTACGGACAGTAGCAGTTTTGGGCCAGACTTCGGTTTTATCTATTCTTAGCCCACCAAAGTTGTTTGGATCCACTTGAAGACATTATACTAAGCCCAGCACGACCCTAGGAGTTTCCTAAGTCAGTTAGAACTCTAATTGGAACCCTAGGTAGCCTCCTATAAATACCCACTTAAGTAGAGACCATAGAGGAATCTATCAATTCTCTACAACTTAATTTTAGATACAATCTCTTTTATTCTTTGAAGGCTGCGTTTTCACTCTTCCTCCTTGGGTAGCCGCCCAAGGGAAGGAGAGCCCTGTAAGTTTTCTTGCTTTCTTAGTTTATTTTATGGATTTCACTCAATTCATGAGTGCTTAATCCTTTATACTTCTTTTCCTTTGATTATTTCAATTAATCGATATGGGGAGATTTTTGTTCTTATAATTTGATGTGATTTTTCTTGATTGAATATGTTTATTATTCCCTAGTTTAAGTTAATAATTGCTAATTAGGATTTGATTGCTTAATTATTGATTATGACACCAATGATCATGAATTTTATTGATTTAGGTGGCCATTAATGAGATAATTTGATTGATCTATAGTTTTTATTAGGTTAAGAACTGAACGGTCAGACCTAATAATCGATACAAATTGTATATCACGAACCATGGGTACAATGAGATTCAAACCTTATTGAAATCTAGAGGCTCAACAAGTAATAGGGGAAGATAAGTTTGGTTATAATTATTTATGCATGTGAGTATTGAATTTCCTTAATGCTTTATTCTTTGATGATCCTGACTATATAATTGTGGGAGAAATCTGGAATAAAAGAGTTAATCTTTGGGCCGAACGGAGTGAGATTAGCTAATAGCATGTTAGGAATTGAAGTACGCTTCGAAACCTAGACCAATATATTCAATTAGGGTT
This sequence comes from Corchorus capsularis, assembly GCA_001974805.1. NCBI lineage: Eukaryota > Viridiplantae > Streptophyta > Magnoliopsida > Malvales > Malvaceae > Corchorus > Corchorus capsularis. Next base: position 14,275 of record AWWV01006429.1, read on the forward strand.
ATTGAATGAAGCTTGTTTGATGTTTTACCTCTACTAATAGAGTGGCGTAAAATTGATACTTGCTAAATTTCATAATAAGTTGTGTCAAATTCATATTTTTTATCGATGATCCATATCTCCTAATTAATTGATTTATCATTGGAAGGAAGTATGTCTTTAGTTAATTGTATTCTTAGTTAGTTTTCTAGTTTTAATTAGTTTTAAGTAATTGTTCTTTAGTTTAGTTTATTTAATTGTTTTTCATTAGTTATTTCTAATCCCCAATTTCTTAAGTGTTTTCTAGTATTTTGTTTTCAATATCTGTTTCATCCTTCTCTGTGGGATTCGACCCCCTGCTTACCCTAACTACCTAGTTAGATTTTGTGGGGATTTATTTTGTGTATCGCTGACGACCGATCAAAATCCCCTGCCATCTTCAATCTGCCATTCTTGTATTTTCAATGGATGAACTTCTTTGGGTATTTTGTAAAATGTATGAGCTAAAACTTTGAAGAAATGAGATGAACAAACACTCTCTTTTTTTTATGATATTTTCTTCAATTTTTCCAATTTTTTTTGTGCCTTTTGAATGCAATTAAAGGTAAAGTGTTATTAACAAATTAACTCCTAATATTATGCTAATGAACCTTGCTAAATGCCAACGTGAATTAGAATATAACCTAAACAAGTCTAAATGCAAAAATGAAGTAGGGATTTACCTAAATGCATATTGAAAATTCAATTAAATGAACTATGCGAATGAGTAGCCCACTCAATTCAATATGAACCAAACAGCAAGATGATTTCCTATTAAAATGAACGGCTAAAATACTAAAATAAAAATACTAATTTAAATTATGCAAAATTTACATGGAAAATATTTTTGAGTTTTTTGAATGCACATGATGACTAATGCAAATTGAATAAAGGATTATTAAATAAACTATTTTATCAGAATGCCAACCATGAACTACTAAAATGACGAAAATACTCCTAGACGCACAAATGACCCAAAATGCCCTTAGTGCAAAAAAAAATGACCAATATGCTCCCGGATGACCCTAATTCCAAATAACAAATAAATTGATTTATGTGGCCACTAATGACGTAATTGGATAGATTTATATCTAAATCAAATAGGATTGACCTCAGAGTTTGATTGTTTGGTAGCAAATTGGGGATGTTTGACCGCAACCCAATGGGATGAGTTTATCGGTAGGTGAGTCAAATTACTTATCGTATGGTTCTACTTGTAGACATGTGCGAAAAACTTTTTCTTAATGCTTTGTTCTCAAGTGATCTTTAGGCCCTGAAAAAGTAATTGATCACTGAAGGAATAAAAGGGATAACTGCAGCTTTGACCAGCTTCTTATCTAATATACATTGTTAGGGTTTCCTAGACCAAGGATCGTCAAGGATAAAATATTGAATTCATCTTTTAAATCAAGGATCCATAGTTAATTTGATTGATTCATACCATTGGACAAGAAGTATGCCTTTTAATTATTGTTTTCTTTATTAATTGCCATAGATTTAGATTTAATTTACTTTGCTTTGTTTAATCTGCTTTCTTTTTAATTGATCTTTTAAATCCCCTGTTTTCTGTTTTAAAAGTAATTTCTAGAAAAGATTTGCTCTTGGGATAAAGTTCACTAGCCTTCTCTGTGGGATCGACCCCTGCTTGCCCTATCTACTTTAGTTAGGTTTTTGTGGGGATTATTTTTATGATTGCTATCGATCGATCAAGTCTCAAAAGTATAGGCGGTTGCTCAAGCAAGCAAAGGAATTCACAGTGTGACAGATGTCAAAGAAAAGCAGAAATCACAATTCAAAAACATGACATCCTTCACTTTCAACTCAAAAAGAAAAAAGAAAAAAACTCAACCTAAAAAAAAGAGGTTGGAAAAAAAAACAAAATATAAGGAGGGGTCCAAGTTGAAAACCCGCAAAGGGCGGCTTGGATCCGTTGGGGGCCATTTGAGTTGAAAACCCGAAAAGGGCGGCTCGAGTGAGGGTTGGAAAAGGAGAAAACTTGAGTTGAAAACCCGAAGAGGGCAGCTCAACGTAGAAAAAAGGATGTGAGAAAAGATAGAATAAAGAAGAAGTTAAATGAACAAGTTTAGGATTGGGAGCTTGTAGAGAACAGTGTTTAAATGGACAGACCATCAAAGTAGAAAGAACTTTCCGTGCAAAGAAGAAAGTGATCCTTGGATCGAGCACCCTCAAACACATTTTTGAGTCTTTTACCGATCGGTCGTTAACAATCATAAAAATAATCCCCACAAAAACTAAGTAGATAGGACAAGCATGGGTCGAATCCCACAGAGAGGGTAGCAGACATATCCAAAGAATAAATCTTCTCCAAAAAATACTTTTGAAAAGAAAACAGGGGATTAAAATTATCAATTAAAAAGAAAGCAGTTAAACTAAAAACAAAGCAAAGTAAATTAAATCCAAATTTATGGCAATTTATAAAGAAAACAATAATTAAAAAGACATACATCTTCTCCAATGGTATGAGTCAATCAAATTAACTATGGATCCTTGATTTAAAAGATGAATTAAATATTTTATTCTTGATGATCCCTGGTCTAGGAAAAACCTAACATGTATATTAGATAAGATTTCCCTTTTGAGGCTTAAAATATCCCTGTTATTCCTTCGGTGACTGATTTCCTGGTTAGGGCTTAAAAATCACCTAAGAACAATGCATAAAGAACAATTAATTTTCACACATGCTTAATAAATAAAACCAAACACCAAGCAAATAAATCGGTCAGTGGTAAGCTTGTCCCTTGAACGGAGTGGTTAATTCTCGTCCAATTGCTACCAATAATCAAACTTGAAGGGTTAGTTCTAAGCTTGAGCTAGCTATAGATCTATCAACTTACCTCTTCAGCGGCCGTTCCAAATTAATAAGACTCAAGATCATGAAATAAAACAGAGACGCACTTACTATCTATCAAGAACTAACATCAAATTATAAGCACAGAAATCTCAACATAATCAATTGATTGAATTCACCAAAGGATAAGAAGTATTAAGGATTTAGCTACTCATGGATTTAGGATTATCCATGAGAGGCATAAGAAAACTTACAAGACTAGAAGAGGGTGGAATCTCCTTCTTGAAACCCTAGGGATGCCGCACCTCTCTATGCAAAGAGAGGGTGTCGACACACCTAGCCTAAAACTAAGAAAAATAGAAGAAAAGAAATTATATGTGATGTATGTGAAGGTATGTGATTTCTGTTACAGGAGGTGGCTATTTATAGTGGACTAATTATACTCCTCATAGACTTAGGAAAAGGGTCTAGGATGGTTTAGAGGCTGACTTGGTCTCCAAGTTGGCTTAAAAGTCTTCCTAGAGCCGAAATCCTTGTGAAAATAGGACTCTAGAAAATTCTGGATTCGTGTAGAAACTTAGAAAGCAATTTCGGGCTTGAAGATGGCAGAACTGGGCTTTGAACTTCAAAGGAAAGTTGTGGATCTTGGAATTAGCTTTCCAACGGCTACTCACGGGCCTAAAACGGACATCTGAGCAGAAAGGTATGGCCTTTTTACCAAGACTGCGCTGAATCCTAATAAAATAGGACTAGTTGCGGGAAATTGTGGGGTTTGGATATTTTGGAGGGTTTATGCGGCACAAATTGGGATTTTAACTCCAATTGTGGGCTTATATGGGCTGAGTATTTTCCCATATAAAATATCCAAAATTCCATAGCTTCCGGGCTTCTTCTGGGTTTGGCTTCAATCCTTTGCAATTTAACTCCAAATCTTCAATTCTTGCTTCTTGAAATAACTCTTCAATGATCTTCAAATCTTCAAATTATCTTCAATAAGTCTTCAAACACGAACTTCGAATCTACAAATCTTCACTCCAAATTTCTAAGTCCATATTTGAGTAAAAAGTCATCAAAATAGCTCCAAAAAGAGTGAAAAACAACAAGTTTCCACTTTTCTTGTCTTTAAGACCTAAAAACACAAATACTTATAAAATAGGGTTAAAATACACATAAAAATAGTAAAAAGCATAGAAAAATAGCTATAAAAATAGGGTTAATTAAAGCTCGATCATAATTTCCCTCACACTAAACCTTAGCTAGTCCCTAGCAAACTAGTGCAGAAAACTATGAAAACAAAAATAAAGATTAACTCATCCTAAATTTATGCATGAAAGTTAAATTTATGTTCAAATCTTTTGAAAAATTTTGAATACATACACATATCAAGGATCAATTTAATCATGAAATCAGAATAACAAAAAATATTAAGAGCATCCAATTCAAAGGATCAAGAAATAACAAGCATCTTTATTCTTAAGTAACCATAATCAAAGCAGTTCTAATCACTTATCATTTATCACATCCTATAATTACTTCTTTCCATAAGCTTGAGTCTTCATCGTTATCTCCATTACTCAAAGGATTGCATATCATAAACATAAATCAAGAGTTTCGCATGGGTTATAATAATTTTCAAAGGGTAATTGATTTTTTTAGAAAAGTGAGGTTACTAACCTCGAAGTGTTCATGATTTAGGGGTTACTAACACCCTTTATTTTGAGGCTACTAGCACTCTAGAAGGACTCCTTCTATTTTTTCAAAAGAGGGACAATATTTCTGCAATTCCATGCCTTTTATCCTCTTTCCAAGGGTTACTAACTCTTTTTGTTAAAGAAAAAAGTGACAACAATGGATAAGTTTTTTTTTTAAAGCAGAAATACCTCTTCTCCTCTCCTCTTGCATGAAAACACTTCTTTTTGTGGAAAAGATTTTTTAACTACCCTTTTATATAAATAGTCCCCCACACTTATTCTTGACATATCCATAACATGCTTTCATAAGTGTAATTTCAATAAAAATTAAACACAAGTTCTAGAAATAGGCAATCATAGAAGTAATAAATAATAGGCTTTTATCACAGACTCCACTTATACCTAATTCTAAGAAATAAGATATCATGCTATAAATCAATCAATGAATAAAACATTCTTAAAAATTCTAAGCAATCTTCAATCATAATCAAATTAATAACTCAATATATGCATGAAAAATTCAAAATTTGTCAAAATTCTTGAAAAATTTTATGCAATTTCTATGCATGCAAAATCTATATTAGACTCTCTCCCACACACTTAAAAGACACATTGTCCTCAATGTGAAAAGACATATGCTTATAAATGCGGTACTAAAGATAAATATGACATGCATGAACTTTTCAATTTAAACCCTAATGAACCTATATGCAATTCAAATTAAGGAAAAGCAATCATAGCAAAACAATAATCAATCAAAGCATTGCAAAAGAAATTAAATGGAGATAGGGTTTAAGAAAGCTTCTCTATTTACAAGCATAAGCTCCAATCTATTTCTTCTTTGTTGTTGTCGAAAAATAAGCTCCTCTTGCTCTTCTTGGGTTTCCTTAATAAGAATTCCTAAAAAGAAGATGAAAATAAAACAAAGAAAAATTAAAGGTTAGTAAAAATATTGGGTTGCCTCCCAATAAGCGCCTTTCTTTAAGGTCTTTGGCTAGACTGCCTTAAAGAAAATTATTCTTTAAAAGTGAAGGAATTTTGGATATATTCCTTCGATAAATCCTCTACGAATCTATTCTCATCAATGATTTTGATAATTTCAAGTTGAATCTTATCAAGACTTGAAAGTATCAAAGAACATAAAGCAGCATGATCTAGAGGTGGCACGGGTGTGGCATGGCTTGAAAAACATTTGGCCGGTAGTGGCACGGTGATGGCCGGTCCTAACTTGGTGAAAACTTGAGATGGCGCGGCTTTGGCTTGTAATGGCGCGGTTAGAAGCAGACTTGGCCAGCGGTAGCTCAGTAGGGCGCGCGGATGGAGCGGACAAGGCCGGCCTAGGCGCGCGGGCTGATGTGGCATTCGCTGGGCATGGCCGGGCATGAGGCGCGGGTGGTGCAATGATGGCTTGTGTTGTTCGGGCAATGGTCTGGCTAGGTGCACGGGCTGGCGCGGCATTGGCTGGTATCGGCCGACCATGGGACGTGGATGGTCGGGCTGTAGCCTGGCATGCTTGATGGTGCGGCACGGGCTTGGCCGGGCTGTGGCCGGTCATGCTTGCTCGGTTAGCTCGATCATATTGGCCTTGAGTAGCATCCTCCGGTGTGTTAGCTTCCTTCTTTTGCACTTCTTTTCGCATGGCTTCAAGTTTTGCTTCCTTCTTTGTACTTGGAATTAGGGAACTTAGCGTTTTAGCAAAAGTTTCCAATACCAAATACATTGTCTCTAGTGAACTATTCAATAGTGGAATTGATGTAAGACTACCAACAATCTCTCGATGAAAGTCTCTTAATCCTTGATAGAAGTATCGAACCAATCTCCTCTGATCATAACCATGTTGAGGGTTATTAGCACATAGCTTCTTGAATCTTTTCCAGTATTGAGGAAAACTTTCCTTCTTGCGTTGATGAATACTCCCAACTCTTGTTCTATGTTGTGGAATTGGATCTTGCTTCTGAATTGAAGGTTGGCTTGCTTGGTCAGTCTTTATGGATGGTGGAACTCTTTGATTGTTGTTGACTTCTAGTTCTTCCTTTGTTTCTTCCGCTCGATCTTTCTTCTTTCTAAAGATAGGGGGTTCAATTGCTTTAGACAAAGCTTCAATGCTTCATATGCGACATCAGGAGTTCTATCAAACAAGGGAATATTGTCGATGCTATCAACAAGAATTTGATCATCTACTCATAATCCTTGATAGAAGTATGTAATCAAAAGTTATTGTGATATGCCATGGTGAGGGCAATTGGCGCAAAACATCTTAAATCTATCCCAAATTTGGTAGAAACTTTCATCCTTTTGTTGATGAAAAGTGGCAATCCTTTGTCTTCCTTTGGAAATCTGAGCAGGCGATGTTGATGAAGATTCTTCAATGGCTCCTTTCTTAACCCACTTAGAGTTTACAACACAAAACAAATTGTTAGACTTCAAAGGCAATTGAGATGAAATTCTAGGGTGGATGACTTCACCATCGAATTTCATGGTCAATGAACCATTGAATACATCAATCTTGGTATGAGAAGTTCTTAGGAAAGGTCTTCCTAATAAAAGAGGACATTGATCTTTCGAATGTTCCATATCCATAATAAATATGTTAATAGGAAAAATCAAATGCTCAACTTTAATTAAGATATTCTCTAGAACACCTTTGGAATGAACTAAAGATCCATCAGCTAACTGCAGAATGACATCAGTAGTTTTCAAAGGACCAAGATTCAAAGATTTGTAAAAAGAATAGGGCATGACACTTAAAGAAGCACCTAAATCAAGCATAGCATTCTCTATAACACTTCTTCCAATAGAACAAGTAATAGAAAACGTACCTGGATCCTTGCACTTAGGTGGTAAACTCTTTTGAAGCACAGCTAAAACATTAGCTCCAGCACTTACCTTACCTTGTAACCTTTTCTTGTTAGTACAAAGTTCTTTAAGCAACTTTGCATAATTTGGAATTTGTTGAATGGCATCAAGAAGTGGGATGTTGACCTCAACTTTTCGAAGTATTTCCAACATATCTTGATCATCATCTTCTTTCTTTGACTTCTTCAATCTTGATGGAAAATGAATGGTTTGTTCCTTTTGATCCTTGGGCTTGTCAGCATCGGTTTCCTTGTCTTCCGCAGTATACGCATCTCCTTTTCATTGGGTTTATCTTCAATCTTGATTGCTTTGGCAGACACTGGCAATTCTTCTTCGTTGGTGTAGCTTGGCTCTCTTTCATCTTGTGCGGCAAGGGTTGGATAGGGTTCATCCAACTCTTTTCCACTCCTAAGAGTAATTGCACTGACATTCTCTCTAGGAGGTACCTTTGGTTGCGGTGGGATTCTTTGTTGACCTTGTGTCTTGAGATCACTCATGTCACTAGCCAATTGACTAATTTGTTTCCGCATCATCTCCATAGCTTCCTTAATTTGTTGCATCTCGATGGAAACAGTTTGTGAAGATTGTTGGAAATTAGACCTTTGAAAATTCATTGGCCTTCCTTGGTAGTTACCTTGGTTCCCATATTGTTCACTTGGTTGCTCAGCTCTCCAATAAGGCTTTCCAAAATTGCTTCCTTTGCCTTCAAATTGTCTTTCCTTGAGACTTTGAACTCTTCATGCACCTAAGGCTTTGTGGCATCTTTCTACATTGGTGTCACTGATGAAGCTTCTTTTTTAATAGTCTTCAAAGCTCAACCTTTCTAATGTTAAAGACTTCACTGCACACTAAGTAGACATATTAGCTCACATACTTGGGTTTATTTTGTTATCATTAAAAACAATAGGGTTCAACAGAAGAAAGAAGAGGAAAGAAGAAGTAGGGTATGGCTCAACATCTTTGTGGAAACATTTATAGTAAACATTTGAATTTTGTCTTGAAATTTCAGCCAATGCTTATTACATATCACATATTTTAGAAGTTAAGATATGATAAATAAAGTACACTTAAACATTATTTTTTAATATTTTTGACTGCGAAAAGCATATATAATAGGTATACATCAAATATACTATTTTAATTATACATTTATTTTCTTTTAAAAATGATGGTTACCAAATAAATCACCTCATTAAATGCAAAACCTTAGATGAATTTTTTGTTTGAAGCGAGAAAGTAATAGATCATATTGATAAATGCATTATTTTACATTATTTTGTAGCAAAAAAAATTATTTTACATATTTAGGTTCCATTTATTATATTTTGACTATTAATATTGCACTTTCTATTGGTTTTTATGATAAAATCTCATGTTTGTGTCTTTGAGCTTGTAGGATTATTTTGGAGTGATTTTAGGGAGAAAATCATAACTTTTAATCTTGTGCAAAAAAAATCATAACTTTTAATCGGGAAATCCAATTGAAACGGTTCAAGCGCCTATTGATAGAAGATTGAAGGCTCTAACACTTTCATTAAGAACTTTGAAGCTAATTTGGAGTCAAAGAACGTGAAGAAAAATAAATTACAAACTACAAACTTGTTCAGAAAGAAAAGAAAGCAGTTAAAAAGATTGTTCGAAGAGAAATCACAAAAAAAACAGAGTTTAAAGGGAAAATCTAATCTTAGGAAAAAAAAACATCATAACAGGCCAACACCACAACATGCAAAGTAATAATTATCATCCAAAGTCATCACTCCACTGGTTGGTGACTTCGGGGTTGTCTGCAAGGTTCTCCACTGTCTTCTCCCCATCGTCCTCCTTGGTTCCATCAGTCCAAAGCACAAACACATCCTCAATATAACATTGAATTTCTTGGAGGCTTAAAATCACTGCTACTGTAGTTCCTTCTACATTGAAGAAAGCTTTGGGCAAAAATTTTTTGACATCAAAGTATTGTAGTGAATACCAAAATGAGAATGTGAAGAATATTATTGTTCAATAGATGACCAAAACCTAATCGTACCAAATTTTATGAACTAAAAAGCTAATGTTACTTTGAAGAAGACATGCCATTATTACTTTGAAGAAAGTTTTGGACAAAAAAACAAGTTGACATAAAAGTATTGTGACCAAAATCAAAATGGCAATGTCAGGAATATTACTATTCAATAAATGACCGAAACCCATTCGAGTTAAATTGTGTAGTATGTTATACGGCCTCGGTTCTATGTCAAACTGAACCACTTAAACTGAAAAATTCTTCACATTCTCATTTTGGTTAATTGCTATGAAGATTAACCCATGCTATGAAGATTAACCCGCATCCCGCATCTCGGTCCTATGAAATTTTAATAATGATACTATGGAATTTCGAAAACCTTTTTATAAATTTTTTTTAACCTTCTTATGAAATTTTGTTAACTCCCTAAGGAATTTTGAAGACCTCAATATGAAATTTTGATAACCAACACTATGAGATGTTGATAACCTCCATATGATATATTGATAACCACGTTATTAAAATTTAAAAACCTCCATATGAATTGCTCTTCAGATTATCTAAGGGCAAATAGGACGTTGGAGACAAAGACAAAAAGCAAAATTAAATACAACGATTGGAAACAAAGATAAAAGGCAAAATTAAATAGGACGTTGGAAACAAAAAGTCAAATTGACTTTCTTATAATTTAATATACGTATTATATAATCTAATAATTAATAATTGAATAATTTATGATTAAAAAAATAATGGAATAATTAAAATATTATTTAGTAATGACAATTTAGAAATATGTTTTTTAAAAAAGGGTACAATCAGAAATATATTTTAAAAATAAGGGTACAATCGGAAAACATAAAGTTTCCCCTTATTCGTACTTTTATATATACTAGTTTTAGCTATCACGTGCGTTGCACGTGGCGCAACATGTTTAAATAAAATATTCATATGAAATTATGATAATCTCTCTATTAAATTATGATTTTTACACTCACGGGCAGACCGTAGACAATAGTTGGGGACCATCCCCCCCCCC